>CAUYPK010039036.1:0-18765 GCA_963574355.1 Loris lydekkerianus | reverse complement strand
TCTGGCCGTCCTCAGAGTTGGGGTGGTGTCTCTCCAAGATTAGACCCCAGCGGGATCACTCTATTGTTGCTGGATCTTTGTAGGGAGTGACCCTGTGTAGTTCCTCTGGGGCTGCTCTAGTTAGGGAGTTCTGGTTGTAGAAATAGCTCCAGTGTGTGACACACCCGGATTCAGCAACAAGTCTGGGGGTGGTGCGCACGGTTCTCTGTGTTTGGCACCCAGTGACTCTGGCACAGAGAACCCAAGGCTCTAGCAGTCTCTGGCCAGGAGAAGGGCTCTGCGCAGAGGCAGGGAGGCCTCCAGAGGGTACGCAGCCTCCGGAGTCCCTGGTCAGATAGATGAGCTAGTGTGGAGGCTGGGAGGACACAGGAGGGGGGACCCAGGGTTGCGTGGCTCTCGCAGTTCCTGGTCAGGGAATGTGGAGCCCTGGTGGGTGCGAGTCACTGGTCGGGGGTTGCTGCACAGCTCATATGGAGGTCTGGGTGGCACCAAGCCCAGGAGTTTGAGGTTGCTATGAGCTGTGACGTCAGGGCACTCTACCCAAGGCAACAGTCCAAGGCTCCAGTGTGCCAAAACCTTTTCACTCTGCTCCTAAGGATTAGGGCTGTGAGACAGTTCAGTCCCCGCCTTTAAGCTGCTCAGCCACTAGGTTACTTTGTCCCGCCATTCCTTGCTCTGGGACCCTGAGGGCGGAGCTTGCCGGAGCAGTTTTTTCACACAATGGCTTTAACTGAGCCCAGCTCAGTGGCTCATTTGGGGCCCCAGATAATGCCCAAAGTTCTCCACACTTTTGCTCAAGCTCTCCCCCAGGCAGCTTATCTGAGCGCCAAGTCCAAGAACACCAAATAAGTTCACAGGTACGGCCTTTCCAGTTTGCCATCTCACTGTTGCTTGTACTCACGGTTGCTGGCGTGATTAGGTCGATCGAACACACGCAGCCACTTGCCAGTTTTTCACTGTTTTTGTCTTCCTCCTGGGGTCCAGAAGTCCCTTGCTGGCTCTCTGTATCCTCAAAGGGATGATCATAGGCCTCAATATTTTCTTTTCTTCAACACAGGATTGCCCAAGTAAATGCCTGAGCTTCTTTGGGTAAAGACTAGGGGAACCATTATCATTTACATTTATCATGATGTTTCAGGGTCCTTTCTCCTGCAGACACAGCTTCTACTTCATTGAATGGATTTTGAATCTGAAAACAGGGCAAGGGATTGTGTCTTTTTATTGGCATGGCTGCCCTCAGTATCGTGATCTTTCATCTTATTTGCTTATAGTTTTTTTGGTTGTACAGATTGAACAAGGTCTTGTTTGGCATCTTATCTACTTTGCTCAAGGGATGCATGTTTTATTAACTATCTTCATAATTCTGTGTCTACCTAGCTTGCCACTCATTATGACAATACTCTGAATTATCTCTGATAGATAAGCAATGGCACCTGGCTTTTATAATTTTGAAATTCTATCTTCCCCATTGCTACAAGTGAAACCAGTTTGGTAATATCATCCCATTGGTACCAGTGAAACCAGTTTGGTACTGTCATCCTGTACCATCAGTAGTGGCCTGTGGATGAGTGCTAGCACTGATCTTCTCAATGGTGCTGGTGCCCCTCTTTCCAGTACATCTTCTATTCCTTTGGAGAATGGAGTTATGCTTGGGCCCTTCCATAGAGAATAGTCATCTGGTGGGTTTTCTGACTTAAAGTTTACCTTCTCTAGCATTCTCCCTTGTCAGAGATAAGTGACCCTTCTTCTACTGTCTGCCATGGGATTTCTGACAAATCTGCTTCACTAAGCATGGGCCACCACTTTCTCTAAGCCCTGAGAGCCATCCTGGCAGCATATTAATACCATATCCAAGGGCACTGCCAGGATAAACCCCTACATCCTAACCAAACTTACCAATGTTGATAAACTCTTCCCTAGGTCTGACCCAGCCCCACTGATTCCCATATTTATTCTGCTGGCTACTGTCAGTACGTGTAGGCTACATCCTGCAGTTCCTTTGGGATTAGTCTCTTTTATCCTTTAGAAAGCCTACCTCTTCCTTGGATCAGTAACGTGACTTAACCCTATTTGTTGATGCCAGGGAAAGGGGGATGAGACCTCGAAAGAGGGCACTTCTTTTCTTGCAGGAAGGGGCCTCCATGTTGTCTTTGAACAAGGGAGAAGTATTTATCCTCAATAGGGAAGAGTGAAGTCCTGCTGTAGGCTGGAGAACTCAGATTTATAATATATCATCCTAGATGACTTCTATCCTGTATCTTAGATTCCTATTTTTTGCCAATCATAGTCTTGACCTTGGCACACAAGATTTCTCTAGGTTGAGAATTCAACTTTCTTTGGAACTTTGTTCCTCAGCTTTTTCTGCCCTCCAGCTGGAGGAGATAAGGTTCTGCCAAGGAGACTCTCAGACTTTCATACTTAGTTGTTTATTTTTCTCTTTAGGCTATAGATTCTAAAAATTGAGTCTAATTCATGTACCATAAAATTCACCCTTTAATATGTACAATTCTGTTTTTAGAATATTCATAAAGTTGTACAATCATTTTTGTAATATCCAAAATATTTCCACTTCTCTAGGGAGAAACCCTGAGGTCATTAGTGATCACTCATTTCCTCCTCTTCCCAGTTCCTGAAAACCACCAATCCACATTGGGTCTCTGTGGATTTGCCTGTTCTGAACATTCCACGCAATGGAATGTTCATTCCATACAACATGTAGCCTTTTGTGTCTGGCTTCTTTCACTCATGATAATGTTGTCAGGGTTCATCCGTGAAGCCTGTATCAGTACTTCACTCTTCTCTATGATTGAATAATATTCCACTTTATGGGTATACCACATTTTATTTTTCCATCCATTTTATCCTTTAGCAAGCCTACCTTGTTTCTACATTTTGGGTATAATGAATGATGAATGCTGCTATGAACATTGATGTACATGTGTTTTTTTTTTTTTTTTTTTTTTTTCTTTTTTTGGTAAATGTGTGTTTTCAATTCTCTTGGGCATATACCTAGGAGTAGAAATGTTGGATCATATGGTAACTCTCTGGTAGACTTTGTTTGAACCTGCCACACTGTTTTCCAAAACAGCTTTATGATCTTACATTTCTAATAGTACTATAAGAAAGTTCCCATTTCTTTATATGCATCATGGCCAACACTTAGTGTAGTCTGTGCTTTTTACTTGTTTATTTATTTTTTTGGTTGTGTTAAGTATTTTAATGTTATAACGCTGTATTTCTTGGGCTAGTTTTCTCAGAATCACATTTTTTATTGATACTTGTAATTTCAACTATTAGAAAATTAGCATTGTATCTAAATTCCTTTTTAAAAATTTGGATTATCAGGTGGTGCCTTTGGCTCAGTGGGTGGGGCGCTGGCCCCATATACTGAGGGTGGCAGGTTCAAACCCAGCGCCAGCCAAAACTGCAACAATAAAATAGCTGGGCATTGTGGTGAGTGCTTGTAGTCCCAGCTACTTGGGAGGCTGAGGCAAGACAATCGCCTAAGCACAGGAGTTGCAGGTTGCTGTGAGCTGTGTGATGCCATGGCACTCTACCGTGGGCAATAAAGTGAAACTCTGTCTCTACAAAAAAAAATTTTTTTTTGGATTATCATAACAGTACATACAATTAGGCTTCATTGTTTGTGCTTATAAGGTAAAGTTTGAGTTGTAGTTGTAGTTGAGTCCTTTGAGTTGAGTTGTAGTTGAGTCCTTTACCCTTTACTCCTACATTGTACCTGATAGGAGGCAGCTTACCAAACTACCTTCCTCCCTTTTCCCCTTCATCCCTTCTTGAATTTAATTGTGTTTTTTTTTTTTTTTTTTTTTGTTATGTGGGCCTATAGTTGGTCATCTACTAGATTCAAATTAGTATTGAGTACACGGGATGCTTGCATTTCCATTCTTCTTTTCTTTCTTTCTTTCTTTCTTTCTTTTTTTTTTTTGTCTCCTTTTGTCACCCTCAGTAGAGTGCTGTGGCACCATAGATCACAGCAACCTCAAACTCTTGGGCTTAAGCAATTCTCTTACTTCAGCCTCCCAAGTAGCTAGCATTACAGGTGCCCAGCATTACAATGCCCAGCTATTTTAGAGATGAGGTCTTGGTCTGGCTCAGGCTGGTCTCGAACCTGTGAGCTCAGTCAAGCCACCTGTCTCAGCCTCCTAATGCTTTTCCATTTTTGAGATACTTTACTAAAGAGAATGTTCTTTAGCTCCATCCAGGTAAATGCAAAAGATGTAAAGTCTCTGTCTTTTTATAGGTGAATAGTATTCCACAGTATGCATATACCATAATTTATTGATCCATTCATGGGTTGATGGGCACTTGAGTTGTTTTTATATCTTTGCAATTGTGAATTGAACTGCAAGTGCAAATGTTCTTATGATAAAATCATCTTTTTTCTTCTGTGTAGATACCTAATAAGGGGATTGTAGGATCAAATGGGAGGTCTACTTCTAGCTCTTTGAGGAGTATCCATAATTCTTTTCATAAAGGCTGTATTAGTTTGCAGTCCCACCAGCAGTGTAGAAGTGTTCTCTTCTCTCCACATCTGTGCCAGCATCTGTAGTTTTGACACTTTGTAAAGTGGATTATTCTCACTGGGGTATAGTCTGTTTTCTGACCATAGTCATCCTAGTGGGTGTGATGTGGTTTTGACTCATAACTCTCTGATGACTAATGAGGAATAACATGTACTTATTGTCCATTTCTATATTTTCTTGGAGAAATGTCTATTCAAATTCTTTACCCATGTTTTATTTGGGTTGCTTGTCTTTTTCTTGAGTTTTAAATGTTCTTTGGATATTAAATACTTGGCAAATATGTGAATTATAAACACTTTCTCCCATTCTGTGTGCTGTCTTTTCACTCTCTTGATAGGGCAAAAAGGTTTTTTATCTTAGTGAAGTTTAATTTAGCTGTTTTTCTTTTGTTGCTTTTGGTTCATATTTAAGAAACCATTGTCAAATTCAAGGCTGTGAAGATTTGTTTCTGTTTTCTTTTAAGAGTTTTAGATTTTTAGCTCTTGAATTTAAGTATTTGTTCCATTTTGTTAACTTTTATATAAAATGTGAAGCACGAGCTCAATTTTATTCTTGTGATGTGGGTATTTAATTATTCCAACTTGTTCAAGAGACTGTTCTTTTCCTATTGAATAGATTTGGCACATTGCCAAAAACCACTTGGCTAAAAAATGCATGGATTTATTTGTTGACCTCATTGGTCCACATGTATATCTTTACCCCAATACTACACTGCCTTGATTACTTTATCTTTGTAAGAGTTTTTGAAATTGGGAATTGTAAGTCCTCTAACTTTGTTTCACACTTCTAACTTTTTATTTATTTATTTATTTTTTGTGAGACAGAGTTTCCCTCTGTCACCCTGGATACAGTGCCATGGTGTCATACATCACAGCAACCTCAAACTCTTGGGCTTGAGCAATCCTCTTGCTTCAGCCTACCGAGTAACTAGCATGATACGAGCTCGCCACAACGTCCAGCTAGTTTTTCTATTTTTAGTAGAGATGGGATCTCCTTTTTGCTCAGGCTGGTCTTGAACTCCTAAGCTTAAGCAGTCTACTTGTCTCAGCCTCCCAGGGTGCTGGGATTACAGGTGTGAGCCACTGCACCCAGACTCTTACTTTTTTTTGAAGACAGAATCTCACTCTGTTGCTTGGGCTAAAGTGAAGTGGCATTATCATAGCTCACTGCAACCCCAAACTGCTGAACTCAAGTGAACCTCCTACATAGGCCTCCCAGAGGGTTAGGATTTCAGATGTGAGCCACTGCACCTGGTCAAGTTCTACCTTCTTAAAATTTTAAGTGTACAACACAGTATTGTTAATTGTAAGCACAATGTTGTATAGCAGATGGCTGTAATCATCTTGCACAACTCAAGCTTTATACGCATTGAACACACAATCAAGAATGTAATCATCTTGCACAACTCAAGCTTTATGCCCATTGAACACACAATCAAGAATGTAATCGTCTTGCACAGCTCAAGCTTTATACCCATTGAACTCCAACCATACACAGACTTAGCTTTAAATTAATGATTTATAACATCAACTTTTCATTTTTTGTTTCTCAAGAGCATCAGTTGTCCCTAGAAAGTGTCATTTAATTCTGTTTTCTTTAGAATTTCTACTTCCCTCAAATTCTTGCAGTCCTAGTTCTTTCCACTGTTATATCATCCTAGATGAATACTGGTGAAAGTAACATTTACACTATCTGCTTTGATCAAGCTTTCTTAGAATCCAGTTTCATCCATATTAGTTTGCTTTCTTCTGGTATATTGGGTGGATGAGGGGGAGGTGTATGGAGGACCTGAGGTGTTTGGACTGCACCACCAGTGATAAAGTCTTCCTCGTCAGCCAACTAGAGAATATCAAGCACTAATATCCCATCATAGCATGCTCTTCTTCACCAGACTGTTGGTATGAACTGACACAGATTCTAGAGATTGGCATGCAAAAAACTTACTGTGGAGTACTTTTGGGGATAACATTTTTTTTTTTTTTTTTTTTTTGTGGGAAGAGGATGGGACAGAGGAAGAAGGTAGGCTGGTATTTAGTCTCCACATAGCCTCAGCAAACTTTGTGGGACTTCAGAAGTTGGTATGGCTCTTCAAAGTTGTCCTAAATTGGGATGGGAGGACCATTATTAATCTCCTGTACTGACAAGTCATTTTATGGGGCTGTGTTTATGAGTGGTGCAGATATCTTCAGCTGGCGGTAACTCCTGGAGAGAGCTTTGAGCTGAGGGCTTTCTGCCAGCACTACTTCTAGCCACTAGGGAATAAACCTTTCTGTCATGAGAGGAGATTTGGATTCCCATCACATAATACACTATAATAATCAATTAACTAGCAAATGTAATTTCAATGATTATGTGTGAGACAGTGACAGATTCTTCCATTTTTCTTTTACCATTGACATGAAAGAGGGAATTAGAGAGCTGAAAGGCATCAGGCCCTGTAGGTAGTATGGGACCTCATCTGATGAGATTGCAGAGATAGGTAAAGCTGTTGAAACACTTCTCTAATTGTAATTGGGTTTTGCTTTTATTCAACTGTGAAGAAACAGAAGCAAAGGCTGCATTTTCTTGTTATTACTATTTGTGCTTTTGTTCTTTAGAAGTTTAGCAGAGCTCTCACCTAAGCCTTCAACATTAGGGTAACTTTTCATGGTTTTAGGAGATTTTAAAATGTAAATAGAAAACCTTTACTGGCCCAGAGCTCATAGCTCAGTGGGTAGAGCACCAACCATATACACCAAGGCAGGCGGTTTCAAACCTAGCCTGGGCCTGCTGAACAACAATGATAACAAAAAAATAGCCAGGCATTATGGCAGGTGCTGATAGTCCCAGCTACTTGGAAGGCTGAGGGAAGAGAATTGCTTAAGCCCAAGAGTTTGAGGTTGCTGTGAGCTGTGACACCACTGTATTCTACCAAGGGTGACAAAGTGAGACTGTGTCTTAAAACTAACAAACAAACAAAAAACCTTTATTTTTTGTCTTTGTACAATGGCTCATGCCTGTAATTCTAGCACTCTGGGAAGCTGAGGCAGGTGGATTGCTTGAGCTCAGGATTTGAAGACCAGCTTGAGCAAGAGCAAGATCTCAACTCTACTAAAAATAGAAAAACTAGTCACATGTTGTGGCAGGTACTTATAGTCCCAGCTACTCAGGAGGCTAAGGCAAGAGGATTGCTCAAGCCCAAGAGTTTGAGGTTGCTGTGAGCTATGACGCCATGGTACTTTGCCCAGGATGGCTTTGTCTTAAAACACAAAACAAAACCAAAAAAAGCCTTTATTTTCAAAGGATTGTTGTTTGAGGAGTCATTTTGTTGACGTTCACTAGGAGTGTCAGTGGGATTTATTTATGGCTGCAGTACATTGGTTCTCCAGGATGGATGCTTTGAGATATTGTCTATTATACAGTGAGTACTAGGGAGTTTCCATGTGGTCAGACCTTGGAAGAGAGGTGGCAGAAGTGGGTTGACAGGGGGAGGAGTCCAGCTGTGATACCGGACCCACCTGGCAGCCACATCTGACTCCATAGGGAACATGGGAGCTGAAAAGACCTGGCAGAGATGTCTTGCACTAGACCAACATTCCTTATCCTTTTTATCCTGATCAGATGTGGTTGTGGGCTGCCTCTGGAAGATTAAGATTTTGAGTGGGTGGGGGGTGCTCTGTGGCTAAAGCTGAGACGATCCCCCAAGGGGCTGAAAGCAAAGGCTGCACACTCCATAGCTTGGGCTGTAAGATGTTCCTAGAACTTTCTCAACGTAACACAGCTCATATGTGGTAAGGAATCTAGGATTTCTGACTCCCACAGATGAGAATTTCCCTCTTTTACATGCTGCCTCTCACTTCATGTGACTGCACAATGGGGTCAGCACCAAGCTTGCCAATGTGCTCTCCAGCCTTGTCCTTGGCAAGCAGTGGCTGAGTGATGTGGACTTCATGTGAAAGTAATATTTTTGAAAAACCTCAGGTGACCTAGGCTTAGCAGAGTAAGTTCCAGGATTGTCTGAATCAAAGCATTCCTGGCGTGGAATCATTGCTAATTCACCAAGTTTTCTCCCAGACAATTTATCATAAATCTGAAGGGACACTGAACTGGCCAGCTTGCTTCCCATTTTTGTTCATTTCCAGGGTGACTACTGAGTTTGGAGTCTCAGTGTCTCCCTTTCCTGCCTGAGTATGTCAGTCTTGATCTAAAAATAGCTTGTATCCTACTAGGGTCAATGTGGGTTGACTAAGGTTCAACTTCTCTGGAACTCTGAGGAGGCTGGAGAGGATGACAAAGGGAATCATTAAAGAAATGAATAGATTTTTTTTTTTTTTTGGAGTTAACATGGATGGCTTTGTCCTAGCTTTAGAAACAAGAGTTATTACTTCAGAAAGGCCAGGTTAATGTGGAAGAGATTACTTGTTAACTTTTAAGAGAGCAAGTAGCTATTATGCAGCTGTGTAGGCATAATAGGGGAAAGACAATGACTAATGGCTGAAGGGACAGCATGGAGGCACAGCATAGTCCAGGAGTCAAAATCTATGGATTCTTGTTCTGATTTTTCTACTTACTAGAATGTGCCTTTGGGTCAAATTCTTTATCTCTCTTGGTTTTAGTTTTTCCATCTTTAAAATGGTTCTGGTGATGTCTAATTTGCCTTGTTTCATTGGATGTTATAGGGAACAAATAAAAGAATAAATTTAAATGTGTGATGTTCCATATAAAAAAGAAAGAATTTCAGGCAGTACCTATGGCTCATTCTTTCTTTTTTATATGGAACATCACACATCACTTCATGTGACTGCACAATGGGGTCAGCACCAAGCTTGCCAATGTGCTCCATATAAAAAAGAAACATCACATACCAAGGGTGGTGGGTTTGAACCCAGCCCCAGCCAAACTGTAACGACAAAATAGCCGGGCATTGTGATGGGCACCTGTAGTCCCGGCTACTCAGGAAGCTGAGGCAAGAGAATTGCCTAAATCCAGGAGTTGGAGGTTGCTGTGAGCTGTGATGCTACAGCACTCAATTGAGGGTGATAAAGTGAGACTCTATCTCTAAAAATAAATAAATAAATAAATATGGAATGAATTTCTCAGGCTCTCACACATGAAGCCCATAGCTTTGGGCAATTCTTGTGACTCTGAGCTATAAATGAAGTGAATAGTAGAGTTTGGAAGGTCATATATCATGGATGTCCTAATTATCTTGGGAAGGGTGGGCTGGAAAAATAAAATTCCTTTAGGGTGTAGTGTGGATTAAACTGTTCCACATAAGCCACACAAGGCAAGTCTGTAATGGGTTAAAAATGGCTTTTGCTAACACAAAGGCAAAAAGGGAACTGGACTCCCCTCTGAGACATACTCAGAGCCTGCTTCTGAACAGTTTCTCTGATGTTATGCTCCCGTTAAGCCCACGTGGTCAGAGACTTACAATCTCCCTGCTGGGGCCAGAGGTCGACAGGTGTTAAAAACACATTGTCTTTGGAGTCTAAAGGTCTCTGCCTTGTGGAAGAACAAAGTCATTACTCCATTAGGAGGCAAACTAAGTGTGTGCTTTAGGGATTTTATTTCCCCTTCTTCCCCAGGAGTTCTTTGTAATTTTTATTTGCATACCTTGCTCAAGAATTAACATATGTCTGAGAAGAAAGAAAAAACAGAGGAAATTGTGTTGACTTGTAGACTTGATGTCTCCTCATAAGTTAAGGTTAGCTAGAGTTAGAGATAATAGATTAAGTATGTATGTGACCACAAGTGTATATAAGGTAGTTGAGAATAAAGATGTTTCGCTACATGCCATCCCACCCGATGTAGTCTGTTTCTTGTTTACCCTTAATAATTACAGGAGTGAGCTTATACCCACTGCAAAGCAAGCTGCTTTTCTTTCGCATCTCCGGTCACACAACAGTGTAGTTTTTTTTTTTGTTTTTTTTTTTTAAGATTATAGCAGTCTTAGCTCATCTATTCCTTTGGCAGTCCTCTTGAAATTTAGAATTCACTGGATCTTTATAGTTGGCCTGAGACTGGTGCTGCCTCAACTCTTAGACAAAATGAAGTTCCCTTGAAGCAACTGAAAGTTCAGGAAATGAGTCAAGAGGACTAAGAGTTGCTAGTGGTGCAACACAACATGGATCCAATGAAAACATATTCTTGGTATAGGAATTTGTTAAGGTTTGAGAACAAGCTCACATATTTTGTGAAAATTCAGTCAAGCAATAATAATAATAACAATTATTATTATTATTGAGATAGAGTCTCACTATGTTGACCTTGGTAGAGCATTGTGGCATCACAGCTCACAGCAACCTCAAACTCTTGGGCTTAAGAGATTCTCTTGCCTCAGTCTCCCAAGTAGCTGGGACTACAGGTGCTTGCCACAACACCCAGCTATTTTTTGTTGTTGTTGCAGTTGTCATTGTTGCTTTAAATGGCCCAGGCTGGTTTCAAACTTGCCAGCCTTGGTGTACGTAGCCGGTGCCCTACCCACTGAACCATATATTCTCATATTCTTGCTGTGGACTATAACTAAAGAACTAGAAAGAAAATGAATGGTCAAAGAGTAGATGCCAAAAAATATTTCATCTGTTCTCAATTTTCAAGAACAAGTGACTTTTTTTTTTTGTCACAAATCTTATAGTCTTAACTATTAAACTCATCACAAGCTTAAACTCTGATGCTAATATGGTTTGTATCTTCTTTCACTTTGGAGAAAATTCTTCTGAGGTATGGATTATACTACCACCAAGTTCTGGCTCAATGCTTTATACATTGCCAAAGTGGACAGGTTGAAAGAAGGTGATAATTCTTTACATTAAAAAAAATTCTTTCAGAGAAACATTTTAAAGTGTTTGTAGGAGTTTGCATAAAAGACTAGTTATATAAGTTATTTAAGTTATATATGACTTAAAAAAAAGTCATTCGGTGATTACATTAGGTACTTTTTTTTAAAATTTATTTTTATTGTTAAATCATAGCTGTATACATTAGTGCAATCAAGGGTTACAATGTGCGGGTTTCAAATACAATCTGAAGTATTCTCATCAAACTGTTCAGCGTGGCCTTCATGGCATTTTCTTAGTTATTGTATGTAGGCATTTGTATTCTGCATTTAGTAAGTTTCTCCGGTACCCATTCTAAGATGCACCATAGATGTGGCCCCACCCCCTACCCTCCCTCCACTAAAACCTCCCCCCTCCCTTCCTCTTCCTTGGCCCCTTCCCCATAGTCTTGTGCTATTGTTGAGCTATAGCCTTCATGTGAAAGCTATATTATAGCTTCATAGTAGAGCTGAGTACATTGAATACTTTTTCTTCCATTCCTGAGATACTTTGCTAAGAAGAATATGTTCCAGCTCCATCCATGTAAATATGAAAGAGGTAAAGTCTTTTTTTTTTTTTTTTTTTTTATTTATTTTTTTTATTTTTTTATTGTGGAGAAGGGGCAGGGAAAGAAGGCGGGGGTAAAGTCTTCATCTTTTCTTTAAGGCTGCATAATATTCCATGGTATACATGTACCACAATTTGCTAGTCCATTTGTGGGTTGATGGGCACCTGGGCCGATGGGCCCTTGGGCTTCTTCCATGACTTAGCGATTATGAATTGGCCTGCAATAAACATTCTGGTACAGACGTCTTTGTTATATTGTGATTTTTGGTGTTTTGGGTATAAACCTAGTAAAGGAATTATAGGATCGAATATGCAGCAGTTTTATTTACTTTATCAGTATGTTTCATTTCTCAGCTATTATCTCCTTGAATATTTCTTCTCATTCTTTTATTATCTAGTATTGAAATTCTGATTTAATATGTATAATACTTCATTTTATTTTTTGTTTCTAAACTTGTCTGTCATTTTATAAATCTTCATACTTACCTGTTTTATTTGGACTTATTTCTATGTCTATTTTCATGTTTACCAACTCATCATTTTATTTTTGTTTAATATACTGTTATTTTCTTCTTATTCTGATCACCAGAGAGTTTCCTTATGAGATACATGGAATAAGCACATTCTTTTCTGCCTCTCCCACTTAATGCAAGTATTAAATATGGACTTACATGGGGCTATATTATGACTGTAAAATACAAAAATTAGCAGATAATAATATCAGAATGCAAAGTGCTACCAAACTGACATAAAATTACTAGACAGGAACAAAGGTACAGAATAACCAAATAAATAATAAAGAAATACTACAACTTTCTAATGGAACATTTTGCCAAGTTTTTATGATAGAACAGATTGGAATGTGCTACAGCTCTGGGTATAACATGCAAAATACAAATAAGGATTCTGACAAGTTGCCAGATAAATAAAAAATATTACCTTTAAAAAAACTGCAATCAACAACTTGAGAGGCATAAGAAATATCATTTAGAAAATGGTTGGAAAGAGGATGCTCATGCCCAATAATTCTATATCTTATCAAGATATCATTTACTTGTCACTATGAAATCCAAACATTTAATATATTTATGGAAAGAGAGAAAATACTAGCCTATTCACTAAGAGCAATAATTTCAAAAAGAAACAATTTTAACCAAAAAACAAATGAATCAGAACAAAAAAAATGAAATATGGGGAAATATTAAAGAAAAGAAATTAAGATCAGTAATGAACTTTGCAAAACATAGATTAAATGGTTAATCATAAAATGATTGGAAATGTATAAATTATTAGTAAACTGATAATGTATTTGTTCGAAATCAAAGTAAATAATGACAAACGGAAATGGATCAGTATGTCAAGATAGCTGAATAAGCATTTTTTGATAAAGAAGAGATATAACTTAAGAGGAAATTTAATAATGCTTTGAAATAAAAGTAGAAAATTATGACAACAAAATGAAAACATCAAATAGAAAAGGGTACTAAAACAATAAAAGTCACATCCTATTAGAATAGAGGTAGGGAAACAAAGAGGAAAAAAATCGACTTAGTGAGAAATACAGTTGATAGGGGTTTAATAGTATGTCTAGAAAAGGACTGGAAAAATTATCAAATACAGTTGATAGGGGTTTAATAGTATGTCTAGAAAAGGGAGGGCACCACCAATAGAAGGAAGAAGTGTACTGGTGGAATATAGTCAACGGTATTTCATTGTATATTCTCAAATAGCCAATTTTTAATTTCCAAACACAAAGAAATGATATATTTCTCTGCAGTAAAATTCAATGTTTGAAAACCATAAAGCATTATTCATAAGAAACTTCAATGCGAAAACTATACCACTAATTGTACACTAACTTCGACTCAAGCGCAAAGTCAAATAGCAACAACTTTGGATATGTAAGAACTCAAGAATGTTGCTCTCATTCTACATTGATAACAGTATCATAACAAAAACTTTGGACAACCATGAAAGCTATGTAAACATTAGAGCAAAACACTGCTGATGAAAACTTATAGTATCCAACAGTAAAATAATGGGGAAAAATTATTCGACTTTGGGTAGCAGATGAATAGATGAATACGACACAATAATATAGAAAGTGAGTTGAACAGAAGGAAAAAGGAGTATGGAGGCGTAGATGGCATACAGATTTAATCATCTATAACAATGGCATATTATATAAATATACTAAATAATAAGTATATAAATATGTTTAAGGGTAAGAAGACAAAGTACTTAACTAATACTGGGAGATAAGAGAAAGTTAGGGAAAACTATAAAAAATACTCAATGAAGAAGGATGGAATTATAACAAAGAAAAAAATTAAAAAAACAAGACATGTATATAATAAGTAAAACCAAAGTATGGTTCATAAAATAGAACAATAACAACAAATATAATATATCCATTTTATATAAAAATATTTTATAGCACAACTGAGGATATACTTTAAAAAATAAATTAGGATATATTTTAAAATAACTAAAAGAGTAGAATTGGAATGTTCCTAACACAAAGAGATAATAAATGCCTGAAGTGGTGGATGCCTCAATTACCCTGATTTAATTAATATATATAGTATGCCTATACATAGTATCAAAACATCACATATACCATATATGTGTACACACACAATTATTATGTATCTATAATAATTTAAAATAAAATTTTAAGAAAGAATGGCTAAATTAAAATCTTTATAGTAAATAAATAAAAATAAATTAATGTAAACTCACAATACAGGTACAAATACTATTCCCATTTTACCATATATAATTTCATACTGTTTTCTACTCTATGAAAATATATGTCTATGTTGTATATATACACATGTGTATACATATAAAATAGCATTTAATAATGTTTTCCATTAAATAACTTTTGTCAAAATATTTACCTACATCCTTATTTAAAAATTTGGAAGTCTTTTCAGAGTCTCTTTAATTTTTCATTATTGTGTCATTTTATGTGTACTTTAGTTCTAAATCATTAGGAAACGTCAAAAAAATCATCAAGTATGTAAAAAAAATTGCATTTTATTAGGTTAATTCCTATTGACATATTGTCAGGAGAAAAATTAAAATATATATTAAACTTTTACCATAAAAAATATTTTGGGTAAAAAAAGTCAAATTTCCAATGTAAATTATTATCACAATTCAGTATCTATGTGATCTTACGTTAAATTTGTAAGAGAGAGAGGCAGAAGGAAGAAGCCCCATGATCTCTACTTTCTATATGTGCAAATATCCTGCCACTTTTGGAGTGTAAGTAGACTTGTGAATATGATGGTGACTGTAGATCTTCCCTTTATTAGTTAACGTTATGTGGCAAATCTCTCTGGTGATTCCATTGCTCTACATAGAATGCCCTTGCAGATTTTCTTGGTGTCTTAGAAGAAGCAAACTACCATGTAAGGGAGATAACCAAGTATGAGAGATAAACTCGTTGCCTCCAAGAGCTAAAAGCCCCTATCCTATAGCAGCAAGGAACTGAATTTCGCCAATACTTAGTGAGCTCAAAAGTGAATTTGGTCTCTAAGTATTCTCCAAACATCCTTCCAGAAGGGACGTATTAGTGGGCATTCCCACGACTTTATTCATTCTGGACTAACTCAAGGAATGGAAGACAACCTCAAATTCTCCCTAATCACACTTGAAAGATAAGATTCTGATAACTAATAAAAAGATGACTTTGTCATAATAGGATTTCATTTCATATTGCTAGGTTAGTTAGAAAGAAATCTCAAAGGGGGGGGGGGGGAATAAACCCTGCAGTATGTCCTAAATGGTTAATGGTCCTCAGCTAGCAATCTGCCCCGCATGAGAAAGATTTCTTTTGCAGTCTGACAGCTGATCTATAATCAGGTTCTGCTTGGCTGCTATTCCGAGTCCCTCCCCGGAGCTCTCCATGGGGCTCAGCGAACACCCTATGGAAGAAAAAAAAAAAGCCCAAGTCTTACACTGCATGTGTTTCTGATTTCCCAGAAGCTTCTCAACAGAGGGGCACTTGCAGATGCTAGCCAGATGTTGCTTTATCCTGTGGGAGATGCAGGCCTTCTCCAAGTGTTTTGAGGTTTACGCTTGGTAAAATTATAGAGCTAGTACATTCTTCCCCTTCCTTTTTCCTTTATTCACTCAGTAAACATTAATTTAGCAGCTACAATCTCAAGGACGAGGATTTCAGAGATAAGCAGTAGAGTTTCTGCCACCTAAACTCCCAATTTAATAAGAGATATGGAGCAATTCAGCAGACAATTGCAAAAAAAGGTGGTCACCGCTCTGATGGAAATTCACCGTGTGATGTGGGAAATAGAGGGTGAGTCCCTAATGCATTGTGTGGGATCAGGAAGGGCTTCCTGAAAGAGGGGTCAGGAAGGATAACCACAACTTAGGGGAGTAAAGGGTATTTTAGGCAGAGGGAATAGCATGTCAGAAGGCACAGGGGGTGCAGCCACCAGCATACAGAAGGAATAATAAATTACTCAGAAAACAAGTTCAATGTGCCAATCAGAGGGTAACAGAAGATGAGGATGAAGAAGAAAATGGGTTTCAGATCGCAAAAGACTTAGATGTCATATTTAGGAGGTTAAGTTTATTTTAAGGCTATGGAAACCAGAGAGGTATTTAAGGAAGAAGGTATTCCAGCCCAGAAAGACCAGGCACTTGATCGAACCCTGACACACTCCTATGTAGACTTCGCACCTCCTTGGTTACTGTACCAGCCAGAAGGGCCCAAACCCCAGTCATGGGAAGAGACTCCAGAGAAGCATTTAAAAGGGACAGACTTGAACACATAGAGATGTTCAGCCCTTTGTCTGTCTCTCTTCTTCCTCCATGGATATTGAACACAAAGTTTCCATCTGGAAACTGGGAGACAACACACAGTGGCTGAAAGCCTGGAGACCCTGGAGAAGCCGTCCAGACATCCTCGAGCTGCTGACTCCACACCAGCATCCACCTGCTGCAGATTTTCTGCTTTGCATGATAAAAAAAAAATTTCAGTGAGCAAGGAATATTGTAACTCAGGAATTCCTACCGTGTACAGAAGCCCTTGGTACCTGCCAACTTTTTCACTCTTAGTCCCCAACAGGAGTCCCTCCTCTTCTTAACTGCCAGCTAATGCTAGAGTCCTCTCGTCAGTGCCCTCCACAGCAGCAGCGTGTCCAGAGTCGACCGCCTTCAGGAGTGGACAAACATTCTCGTCCTTCCTCTTGGTCTCCTGTCTTTTCTCCCTTCTTTCTTTCCATTTGTATTTTCTTCTTGCAAGTTGCCGATGTTTTGTTTCATTGTTTTCCAAAACCTTAAAAATTCTCTCTCCCATTTCTGTCTCTCATTCATAACACTGTTTAGTTCCTATTCCTCACCAACCCTGACGGGGTTACATGGTTTATTTCTTACTAGAGTTTATATTCGTTCACGTGTATAAGCTAACAAAAACCTAGATTCTTCGTTCTCTCTTTTTTATGCAATTCTTCTTTTGTGTCTAACTCAGAAATATTTCAAATGAGCTCTTTGTTCTCAAAATAATTCTGAAAGATAGCATACGTAACTGTATTGGAACACCCTGCCCCATAGGACTTTTTTTCTTTACCTGAAGATTAAAGAAATATCAAAAGGAAGACATTTTGATGACATTCAGGACATCAAGGTTAATACAACAACATCTCTGATGGCCACTCCAGAAAAAGAGTTCTCAAATTGCTTTGAAGGGTTGACTCGGTGCTGGCATCAGGTGCATAGTTTCCTAACGGTAGTAGTTCAAAGGTGACCAAAGTGATACTCACCAAGGAAGGATGTAGCACTTTTTCTATGATGCCTTTGCAAACTTTATTGTCAGACTTCATATAACGTGAACATATTTCAGAGACCATTATTCAGCCTACCATATTGTGTAACATAAAATACTCATAAATTTGGGGATTAGGACATAAATATATTGGGGGGCCTACCTTATCCCCACCCCTTGCCTGTGAGTGTTTCCTCTGGAAATGTTAGCAGGCAAGAATGTTTCCATCTACTCTTCACACTTCTTAACTCCTATATTGTTAATCTCTTTGTCTTATTACACTGCATTCCTAGGCTAATTACTTTGTTCAATCTTTCAGCCCATTAACTGTCTTTTCAACTATTTTCTTTCTCCTATTTATTCATTAATATATTTTTTCTAATTATCCTACTTCTCAGTTCCAGAAATATGAGTTTGTTTCATATTAGCCAGCTTTTTAAATCTCCCAGAGTATATTTATTCTGGAGTACTTTTTCTATATGACAAGTTAAATTTATTTTAGGGGCTCACAACTTTTCTGGATATTCAGTCTGATGCTTCTTGCAAAGTGCATGCTTCTTCCAAATATTTGATGATTCTTGGCTGATCCTATTTATAATTAAAAGCTAGACTGAGCAGTATCAGAAGCTGGAACACACTTTATTAGACCAAACGCATATCTCTGTTTACTTGTCGTAAATCCAAATCCAATTACCTAGACATCACGAGAGCATGTTATTAGTAATTACAATTGAGAAGAAGGATGTATTTCCAAAGTTTTTGTGCTTTATCTTGAGTGTAGTATCTTGTTCCTTGGAACCTGGGACATGTTATTCTAGTTTCCCAAGTTAAACTCACACTTCTGATTACTTTGTGAGAGGTTTTAACTGCAACTCTCATACTAAAACCTTCTATATGCATAGAAGAAATTTGTACATGTCTGTTAGAAAACAATGGAGCAGAATAAAGATCCAATGAGAAATACATAAATAGAGTTTGGGTGCAGAGCCTGATGTCCGTAATTCCAGGACTTTGGGAGGCCAGGGGAGGTGGAGGGAGATCACTGGAGGCCAGGATTTAAAGA
>CAUYPK010039034.1:0-19025 GCA_963574355.1 Loris lydekkerianus | reverse complement strand
CTCCCTCCCCTCCCTCTGCCCCTTCCCCATATTCTTAGGTTATAACTGGGTTATAGCTTTCATATGAAAGCCATAAATTAGTTTCATAGTAGGGCTGAGTACATTGGATACTTTTTCTTCCATTCTTGAGATACTTTACTAAGAAGAATATGCTCCAGCTCGATCCCTATAAACATGGAAGAGGCAAAGTCTCCATCTTTCTTTAAGGCTGCATAATATTCCATGGTGTACATATACCACAATTTATTAATTCATTTGTGGATTGATGGGCACTTGGGCTTTTTCCATGACTTAGCAATTATGAGTAGGGCTGCAATAAACCTTCTGGTACAAATATCTTTGTTATGATATGATTTTTGGTCTTCTGGGTATATGCCTAGTAGAGGAATTATAGGATTGAATGGCAGATCAATTTTTACATCTCTAAGTGTTCTCAAAATATCTTTCCAAAAGGAATGTATTAATTCGCATTTCCACTAGCAGTGTAGAAGTGTTCCCTTTTCTCCATATCCACGCCAACATCTCTGGTCTTGGGATTTTGTGATATGGGCTAATCTTACTGGAGTTAGATGATATCTCAAAGTATCCGCTACTTATTTCTGTGTCCAGATAGTTGTCACAGGTAGCAAGAGTGCCCATGACTGTAAATGTTTTACCAGTTGGTGTTAAGATGGCCTTTGTCCTTTTGAGCATTTGATCCACATCTTCATTGTACTGAGAGCAGCTGCTTTCTGTCAGACGCGGCTGCTCAAATTCAGCCCTTGCTTCCCAGGAGTTCTCTCTGTGCTCCCCTCAGCCATGAGGCTGAGCATGAACAGGTTGCAGGGTTCAGAGACACCTTCCTAGAGAGGTTTTATTAGCAGAAAACTGAGGTTGGGTATGTGGATTGGTGTGAATTACATTTTGAATTTATTTTCTCCCCTAATATTGATAAAGCTACTTATAAATCTAGATTTGTAAAATGGTCTGTTTTCCTTTTATTGTGGGGGCCATACAAGCCAGAAAATTTCTCTTTCTTTACATGTTGATTTTCAAGATTGCTATTGATTGGTTTAGGCACAATGCCATAAAGTGTGAAGTTGCATTCTTCTTATTGGTTATTTTGTATGATTTTTTTTTTTTTTAATTGTTGGGGACTCATTGAAGGTACAATAAGCCAGGTTACACTGATTACAATTGTTAGGTAAAGTCCCTCTTGCAATCAAGTCTTGCCCCCAGAAAGTGTGACACACACCAAGGCCCCACCCCCCTCCCTCCGTCCCTGTTTCTGCCTTTCCTCCCCCCCATAACCTTAATTGTCATTAATTGTCCTCATATCAAAATTGAGTACATAGGATTCATGCTTCTCCATTCTTGTGAAGCTTTACTAAGAATAATGTCTTCCACTTCCATCCAGGTTAATACGAAGGATGTAAAGTCTCCATTTTTTTTAAATAGCTGAGTAATATTCCATGGTATACATATACCACAGCTTGTTAATTGATTCCTGGGTTGGTGGGCATTTAGACTGTTTCCACATTTTGGCGATTGTAAATTGAGCTGCAATAAACTGTCTAGTACAAGTGTTCTTATGATAAAAAAAATTTTTTCCTTCTGGGTAGATTCCCAGTAATGGGATTGCAAGATCAAATGGGAGGTCTAGCTTGAGTGCTTTGAGGTTTCTCCATACTTCCTTCCAAAAAGGTTGTACTAGTTTGCAGTCCCACCAGCAGTGTAAAATTGTTCCCTTCTCTCCACGCCAGCTCTCCACGCCAGCATCTGCAGTTTTTGGATTTTGTGATGCGGGCCATTCTCACTGGGGTTAGATGGTATCTCAGGGTTGTTTTGATTTGCATTTCTCTAATATATAGGGATGGTGAACATTTTTTCATATGTTTGTTAGCCATTCATCTGTCTTCTTTAGAGAAGGTTCTATTCATATCTCTTGACCATTGATATATGGGATTGTTGGCTTTTTTCATGTGGATTAATTTGAGTTCTCTATAGATCCTAGTTATCAAGCTTTTGTCTGATTCAAAATATGCAAATATCTTTTCCCATTGTAAGGATGCCCCCTCCCTCACCCGAGGCTCACCAAGCACTGTCTCAAGGACAGGTCCTTGCTAGAACCCTCACTGACCTTCTGATTTCTCCTTCTCCTCAACCCAGCTCCCCTGTCCTCGCTTCTGGACTTTTCCATCCTTGCTGGAACCCCAAGAGTTCCCACAATAATGGATATAATCATTTACGCTATTATCTAGACCACTCCTCGCTGAAACCCACAAAAGAAGAAAATGTTAACTTTAATTGGTGTCGGTAATTTCTACTTTTTATATTAGTGATTAGACAACCCTCCCCCATTTAATTACAGCTGATTCTCATCTGTAGGAGGGGCTCAGTAAACACTTGTTCAATCAACGAACTCAAGCTCAGGGGTCCCAGGGCTTAGATTCCTTTTCTGGCCTTACCACTTATTAGCGGTATGATCTGGACAAGTTTATTAACATCTTTATGCCTCTACTTCCTTAAGTATAAAAGAAACATAATAAAAGTCCTTGACTCATTAGGTTGTCATGAAGATACCGTAAGTGATTTGGCTTGTTAAATATTAGCTGTCAGGATCATTCCTCAAAAGTGTCAATTCAGGCTCAGCGCAGGTAGCTCACTGAGTAGGGTGCTAGCCACATACACCAAGGCTGGCAGGTTCAAGCCTGGCCCGGGCCTGCTAAACGACAATGACAACTGAATTGCTTAAGCCCAACAATTGGAGGTTGCTGTGAGCTGTGACGCTATAGCACTCTACCCAGGGCGACAGCTTGAGACTCTGCTGGGGGAGTGTGTGTGGCATGGGGGGATGGCATATCAAAGCCAGAAACACGGCCACAGAGCCCCCTGGTGGTCATTCAGTGTAAGTGTTAACGAACCTGCAAGGGGAGTTCCTGTTGCTTGCTCCACAGAAAGCCAATACTGAGACACCCAGGATTGTCAGGGGACAAAGGATTTACTGCAGAAGATGCATCTGCTAGAGGGGGAGGCGCCAACTGCTTCAAGTCCATCTCCCCAACCAAGAGAGTCAGGAGTGGTTTCGTGGAGGTGAAAATGAATAATGTATGAGGGGTGTGAACATCCTTACCTGTTTGGAGTAGAGGGCAGGGCACACAAGCACAGTGAGAAACCATGCTAGTACATACATCCCATAAACAAAACATGGTGGCTAAGTCCTGTCCAGAGCAGGAGGCAATCTTAGTATTATAATTAACTAAGGGATAACATTGGTCATTCTTTCAGCCTTGTGCACAGGCTCAGTGGATGGTTAGGCACAATCTGTGGCATGTGGCTTAACTTGTCTTTTCTGGACAAACTGGTGATGTAAGGCTCTGTTGTTAGCTCATGGTTGCCAGGAGGTTCCTGGAAAAGAAACTCAAAGATGTATCACTGTGACAGAAAGTTACAAAATTCTGGTCAGCAAATCTTACTGGCCTGAAAACTTGAAACATAAGAGAACTACAGTTATAAGAAAATGTTTCCTTGCTTATGGAGCCACATACGTAAGTTCACATGCACACCTACTGCCCTCTCTTCACCCTAGGTCCAAGGCTAGGTAGGCAAATCCTGGAACCTGCCCCTGCATCTGCCTCCTCAATACCTACACGCATAGACTCCATATCCTCCTCCTCACTTCCCCTCAAATGAGGTCCAGAGTGCTCTCCGAAACTGGGTAATCCAAAGAGCATTCACCACCTCTGCTGGCCCTGTGAAGTAGTTGGAGAATCATTGTTTTATCCTTCTTGTGTTCTGAGTAGATGTCAGGGCTGGGAAGACTCAAACCCTCAAGTTTTGTGCTTTGGAGGCTCACATTTTCCCTTGGCCAGAAGGCTGCAAGAAGCCAGAGATGGCTGACCTGCCTGTGTCATGGGCCCAAACTCTGAAAACCTGAACAGCTTAGGTCAAATACGCAGCTTTCAGATGGAGCCCAGGGGCCTCTTAACTCACTGCCTCTGCTGAGAGAGGAGGGTGAAGGCTTGGTTCTCCCAGAGCTCTGGGTGCTTAGCCCAAGCAGCTTCCCCGAGCATAAAATCTCTCAGAAGTCTCAAAATTTTGTCTTTAACATTTATACAAATTCTGCATCCTATTTTCTATCATATCAGCATGTTTTAGGAAAATCCTCAATCTCCTAAACATACGCTATAATATAGTGCATACTCATAACCCTGCATACAACTCTTTCTGTGTCTGATTAAATTCAAGCATGCTTCTCATCAGGTCTGACTTCCGGGGCTTCCTATAGGAGAAGCAATCACACTGCAGGAGGCTTTCTTAACCTTTTATGGCAACTGGCCTAAGGAGTGAGGGGGAGATTTTATTATTTATCAAGATAATTCCTGCTGTTGTCTTTACAAGGCTTTGGCTTACTTAGGAAAAATGAGTTTCAAAGGTTAAGGTTTTCACATTCATGTAACTTCTTTTTTGCTTTCGAAGTCTTTTGGTTATCACTCTGCTTAAATAAATAACCTTTCTTTCACAGTGATCTGTGGTTCTGTTCTAGTAAAGTATTTTGAATCTTTGACAACTTTGGCAGCTTTCCCCAGAGGCAAAGTTCTAAATTAAATGTTTTAAGCTTAAAATTAACTTTAAGATTTTCCAGTTGGACAACCTCGAAGACAACATCTCTCATCTTATAAAGATATTAAATAATTAGATTTATTTGGTAAGTTGTGTGATAGTCATTGTCAAATAATGTGATACTAGATCTTTTTTCAGTTACATTTAAGAGTATGTTATTGATTTACATGTTCCAAGGTGCTATAAATTTATAAAAATCTAATGTTTTCTAATCTAATCTAATGAGGGTCCCTGTGTATGTCACATTCTTGGGGGTGGGACACAATTATAAGAAGGACTTTATCTAACAAATGGAATGAGTGTAACCTAATTCTTTGTACCCTCAATGAATTCCAAACAATAACAAAAATAAAACTTTTAAAAAGCAGCAGCAGTGTTGGACAGATTACTGATTCTTTGCTTTGGACTTTTTCACCTTCCTTCTTTCATCTTAGGTATGATGAAGGTTGTGAAAACATATCCAAAAAGTAACCCAAACTAGACAAACTGTCAAAATTGTTAATGGTTTACTCTTACTATGAATGTACAGGAAAGCCTGAAGGTACTTGCATACATAATAACACCCAATATCAGATATGTGTGCCCTGTAGTGGGCCAGCTATTTACCATAATCCTTCTGAATCCCCAGAGCAAACTGAATTTACTGGGTAGTATAGATATCCTTAGAAAGACAATAACCCGAGTTATAACAGAAGGAATACCTAAATAAGTAAAAAAAAAAAAAAAAAAAAAAACATCATTAATAACAATTTTGCAATACATACAGACATGTGTCTTTTTTTTTTTTTTTTTTTTTGAGACAGAGTCTCACTATGTCACCCTCGGTAGAGTGCCATGCATCACAGCTCACAGCAACTTCCAAATCTTGGGCTTAAGAGATTCTCCTGCCTCAGCCTCCCAAGTAGCTGGGAATGTAGGCACCCGCCACAATGCCTGGCTGTTTTTTGGTTGCAGTTGTCATTGTTGTTTAGCAGGCCTGGGCCGGGCTCGAACCTGCCAGCTTCGGTGTATCTGGCCAGCACCCTACTCACTGAGCTATGGGCTCCAAGCCAAGTGTCTTTTTATATTTTCAATAATAATTAGAAATTTTCAATGTAGAAATACTCTACATTTCTGAAGAATTATTTCTATGTATTTTATATTTTGTGTTGTCATGTTAACTTTATTCTCTAATTCAGCGGTTCTCAACCTCAGGAACTATATTAAAGGGCCACAGTATTAGGAAGGTTGAGAACCACTGCTCTAATTGTTAATGGTATACAATGGATATTTGTATACTGAACTTAAAATAAAAAGTAAAAAGGACCCCCAAAAATCTGTTATCAATTATAATTTTGATAATCATATCTTTTTTAAAGTTATATTTGTATGGTTATATATTAACATACTTTTATGATTTTATGTGATTTATAGGAGGATTTTATAAAACATTATGTGAAATTTATAAAACCAAAGAATGGAACTGATGAGACACCATCAAATCATGAGTCTGATCGTTATCTTAAAATGTTACATATAATAGAAGTGACTAAGTTTCTTTGTCAATCTTTATCAGATTTTACTATAGCTATTTCATGGACACACAGTTATTATTTGGAATTCTCTCTTAAAACACTGGTAATCAGTTATAGTCCAAAATTGCATTTCATGGAAAAGACTCTAAAAAGTCTTTAAAATTTCAAAATATTAAGGTGGCACAAATGTTTTGGTTACATGCAAAGCTTTTATAATGCTGTATCAGGGCTCTCTGTGTGTTCATCACCCAAATAGTATTTGTTATAGCTGTTAGGTAGGTTTTTGCCTCTTTCCTTATTCCTTCTTGGTTTCCAATGATTTTTGCTTCTTTCTGTGCCCATGTATGCCCATCAATTAGTTCCAAATTATGAAAAGCACATGTTTGTTTTTCTGTTCTTGAAATTTTCTACTTGGGATAGTGGTCTCCAGTTCCATCCAAATCGGGGCAAAAGGCATTAAATTATTTCTTTCTATGAGTGAGTAGCACACCATATTTGGTATATACTCCACATGTTGTTAACACACTCATGAATTGATAGATGCTTGGGTTAATTCCACATCTTTTTAATTATGAATTCTGGGGCAATAAACATTCAAGTTCAGGTGTCTTTTTGATAAAATCACTTCTTTCCCTTTGGGTAGGTACCCAGCAATGGGATTGCTGGTTTGAATGGTAGGTTTATTTTTAGTTCTTTGAGAACTTTTCATACTGTTTTCCATTAGACAAATTTGAAGTTCCACCAACAGTGTATAAATGTTCCTTTCTCTCTGCATCCACACCAGCCTCTACTGCTCTTGGACTTTCAAGTAAACCCATTCTAACAGAGAAAAGGTGATGTCTCATGGGGGTTTAATTTGTATTTCCCTGATGGTTATTGATGTTGATCAGTTTTTTCATGTGTTTCTTGGCCATTTGTCTATCTCCCTTTCCAAAGCTTCTGTTCATGTCATTTTCCCACTTTTTAATGGAGTTGTTTTTTTCTTGCAGATTCATTTGTGTCCTTTCTAACAAGTACTCTTGAACACAAATTTCTGATAACTTTAAGATCAATGAAGTATATGAAAATTCTAGAACTCTAATAAAGAAATCAATAGGTTCACAGAATTGCTTATCAAGATCAAGAAAACCAAAAAATCAATTACATGGAATTAAATAATTGATAAGATAATGTTTTTATAACTTTTATTTAAAATATTGCTGGTTCTTAAGTGTTTTGTTTTCTGCATTTAAGAAAATGTTTTCTCCCAAGATTTTTGTAATTTACAACAATTTGGTCAAGTATACTCCTGTAAACAAAAATAGAAGCATTTACTTTTCTTCCATACGTGGTCCCTCCAAATTTTGGAAACTATTCCTTAGTACTTATATTATTATTATTATTCATAGAAGTTCAATAAAAACTCCACTCTGTCTGTATAAGAAGGATACAATTTGAAATATTGGTTATATTACCAAGGCTTTGACTGAAATGCATGTTTAAAGGTGTGCATAAAATGCCTGACCTTAGTGAGTGGATAAAAACTGCAACTTTTGGTGAAGCCCAAAAACCTTAAAACTAAATAAAATTGAAAGTCTGCTTTGGTTTGCCTTCCTAGCCTCAAGAGGTTTTTTAATTTGATATCCTTATATGATTAGTGTAGAGGGAAAATTGCATTGTTTTCAAGTTCTTGTTCTCTACCTGTAGTCTGAACTAGATAACCAAATTCTCCTAATTTCTTCCAATATTTGGCTGTGTCTCTCCCACTAGAAATACAAGTTGCTCTGTTCCTAAAGCCCCATAAGCTGAAACTATACAAATTTTAAGGAACATGACTCTTGCCTGATGTACGGACCACACAGAAAGTTCACCAAACTACTCAATGTCGTGACCAGAGACATTCAAACTACAAATTAGGAGGATCACTTGGTGTCTTCACACTGTAGACGGTTTTTCCCAAGAGGTCAGAACAAGACTCCATAACATAATGAGACTCTTACCCTTCTTAATGCTACCTTTCCACGTGACAGTATAATGATGTAATTGAAATTTCATAATCAATACTTTTCGCTGGTAACTTAAAAATAAAACCTAATCTTAATAAATCTTTTAGTATCCATAGCTTAATAAGAAAATGTCAGCCGGGTATGGTGGCTCATGCCTGTAATCCTAGCACTCTGGAAGGCTGAAGAGAGTGGATTGCTTGAGCTCACAAGTTTGAGACTAGCTGAGCAAAAAGAGAGACCCCTATCTCTACTAAAAATAGAAAAACTGAGGCAAGAGGGCCACTTGAGCCCAAGTTGGAGGTTGCTATGAGCTATGATGCCACAGTACTCTACCCAGGGCAACAGCTTGGGACTCAAAAAAAAAAAAAAAAAGAAAAAAGAAAAGAAAAAGAAAATGTCTATGATATCCCTAACACTACCTGCTATACTTGAATAAATTCCTCTGGGAAAATTAAGACCCACATACAAAAAATAAGCAAGCAGACCATGTGGTTTCATTAGGTCTCCCCTAATTCCCTAGAGTTATTTGATTCATTCAATTAATTGTCTTTAAGACTAGGTTTGTGGCTCAAGACTGTTAAGCAAACTAGAATTGTTATATTTCTATTAATTTTATTTTGTATTTTTTTCTTGTTAAATTTGGTATCTGTCACTTGTCAAATTTTTGCAGACATTCTCCTCACAAAATAATGCTGGCCTGGCACTTTAAGATGATAGCAAAAGCAAACAAACAAATAAAAAAACAGAACAGATCAAATTATACCTAGTAATAAACTTCAGGTATACTTAGCCTGAGAGCAGTCCCTTCAAACCACCCTTGTTTCTCAAATATAGCTAAAAGGAGCTCTGACTCCTCATCACCAATCATTGCTTTCAATGTGAGATGGAACCAGGAACCAAAACAGGTCTATCTCAGCATTGACAAGACATCAAACACTATCTACAGGATGGTTGAGGAGTGATGCCTTTAGAGAAAACTCCTGATTGAAAGAGGGAAATGTGAAGGCTGTGTGGATCAAAATGGAGTCATTAATGTTAAGGAAACCCTGACAAACAGAGAGAAGGAAAGCCATGAAAAGTGAGTTCTCAAGCTTGTATGCCAGATTAAAAAAACTATCACAAAAGACTACAAAAACCATGACCTTTTACAAAGACTTTCACAACCTTACACAAAAAATATAATATTTTTACAAGGACGTCTTCCCAGCAACTTCTTGTCCAATCCCAGACTGGAGTCGACTTTGCTATGGATCTTTGTACCCAAGGATAAATATTTCAAATCAACTGTGCAACTCTGAGGGAGGGTGATTGGTGGGATCACACCTGCGGTGCATCTTACAAGGGCACATGTGAAACTTAGTAAATGTAGAGTATAAATGTCTTAACACAATAACTAAGAAAATGCCAGGAAGGCTATGTTAACCAGTGTGATGAAAATATGTCAAATGATATATAAAACCAGTGTATGGTGTCCCATGATTGCATTAATATATACAGCTATGATTTAATTAAAAAAAAAAAAATTGTAGCTAGGCATTGTGGCGGGCGCCTGTAGTCCCAGCTACTTAGGAGGCTGAAGAAAGAGAATTGCTTATGCCCAAGAGTTTGAGGTTTCTGTGAGCTGCGATGCCACGGCACTCTACCCAGGACAACATAGCGAGACTCTGTCTCAAAAAAAAAAAATTTTTTTTTTGTCTTTCTTCACCTTCCCGAATATGCATAAGGTTTTCTATAGCATGTGTAGTCCCATCACAACACTCTGTTCCCAAATACCTTTTCTTTCTGAGAGCATCTCTCAATACATTACTTAGGTTGACAAATGTAATGAAAGCATAACCTCAAACTGAAATGAGGGACCATGATTCTGTGAAGATATATTACAAAGGAACTTAAAGTTGCCTCTTTACGAAAGTTTTATTTGTCCTGAGAGCAGAAGAATGAATGGAAATTCACCAGGTGAAGCTGGGGAAGATAGATTCTGAGCAGATGAGGGACATGAGCACATTTATGGAATGCAACAAGCCTTCACCCCACATGCAGTTTGAGGAATAAGCCTAAGGGTTTAATTGGGGTTCAGATTGATGTGTAATTTCAGCAGCGGCTGCAACAAAAATCCTCTGGCCCAAAGTAAATATATCACCTTTCACCCATGGCAGACACTCTATACCTACTCTCCTGGGCTGGCCTATTTTACTATGTTCTGTTTTTTGTTACACAAGATTGGACAATTAAGTTCTGTAACTCATCCTAGAAAAAATGCTACACATCTCATTGCTGAGTGTCACTATAGTAACTTTCAAGGTCCTCCCCTTGGGAAGTTATATCTTCATTTCAATCCCTAGTCCACCCTTCATTTTGGAACCCTTTTTCTGGAAGGGCCATCAGAGCTGTTGTTATATAGTCACCAGATGGCTAAGAGGAGTAAGTTTAAGGTGACATAGTGATATTCAGCAACGAAGTATGTTGCACTTTTTCTAGGATGACTTTGTAAACTTAATTGTCAGACCTTCATGTGACAACAGGCTGCTCCAGAAAAAGAGTTTCAAAACTGCTTTGAATTGTGAACTAGGATCTGGTGTCAATGCATAGATTCCCAACGGGAGTGGCTGAAAGGTGACTGTAGTGATACTCAGCAATGAGGTATGTAGCATTTTTCCTTGGATGAGTTCACAAACTTAATTATCTGACCTCCTATATGCATAATATTGTCAGTGGTATTATGACTTAAGTATACCTTTTCTCCCTTAACCAGAAAGAAAGTAGACCAAGTTGCTCATAGGTCAGTGGAAAATTTGTAGAGGCTTGAATAGGAGAGAGGGCTCTCCCTCAGCTAGACTCTTAGCTGCCTCACTCCATAGCTGACTGCCTGTCTCTAAGCCTCAATATGCTCACCTCTAAAATGGGGATGGTGATAAGACCTCCCACTGTGGGACACTATTGCATGATGACAGGCTAGATTGTTAAAGACCTTCAAAGAGCACCTACCATAGAACACTCAAATGTTACTTCCTACTGCTTAGCTTTTCCTTATCTGACATTTATTAGTTATTGGTTTTATGTCTATGACCTGGTTCAGGGCAAGACCTTACCTAATCTGTTGTGTCTCTTGGCCACCACCCTCCCCACACCACTCTAAAACCTGGAGTGTATTATATTTGTGTTGAATTCAATTACTTCTTTGTGAAATCTATCTCCCGCCTTTAGTACCAGGACTCATAAAGGCTGAGGAGCCCTGTCTTTAATTCATATTCACACCCTCTCCCCCTGATCAGAGAGAATCAGGGGAGATGGAGGACTAGAGGAACACTGGAATCTGAAGGGTGAGAGTCTGAAGTTTTCACTGACTGTGAAACTTGTGGGAATTAGGAAATGAAGAAGCAAGGTAGAATGGCAGGGGGAGGGATGAGGTGGGTAGGGAAGGACCAGTAATCAGAAGCTGGAGAAGGATCTAGAGGGGAATTTTCCTGGAGATTGTATGGTGGGGTCAGGGAGGGATATTCTAAGACTCAGGAAGCATGAGCAAGTAATGCAGTGGGGTCCATGGTCTCTGTCCAGAGGAGAGAGGAAAGATTAGTCAAGGGCGAGAAAATAAGCATCTGGCTGCTAATGCAGCACCCAAGCAGGAGAAGACTGGAGAAAAACAGGGGCCTTCTCCTCCATCTCCAACTGCTCCTGTTCCTTAGGTCTGCTGATCAACTGAGCTACTGTCTCTGAATCCTTTTGGAGTGCTATTCATCCTGATCTCTGCCATGATGATGCCACAGCACTCAACCCCAGGGTGACAAAGTAAGACTCAGTCTGAGAAAAAAACAAAAAAGAGTTCCCATGGCTGGGGACATTTTCCCAGGTAGTGACAAAATGGACTTTGTCCTTCTGTACATTTAATTCACATCTTTGACTATTATGCTGAGAGCTACTACTCCCTTTCAGAAGCGGCTGACAAACAGCGTCTGCTGTATTTTCCCTAGCAGTACATACTTCAAGTTCCTTAGCTGGGAGGGCTGAAGATGCAAGTGTTGGAGAGTTCGGTGAGTTTTAGAGATGTTTTATTTGCATGAAATGGATGTTTGGCGTATGGGTTAATATGGATTACATTGCAAGTCTCCTTAAATACTTGTAAAAGGTAGTTTTTATAAAATGATATTTTGCCTTATGTCATGATTAGACATATGCCAAAAACTTTGTGATGTTTTTACATATTAACTTTAATGGCTGCCATTGTTTTAGGTGCAGTACTATGAGATGTAAAGGTGAATTCTTAGTGATGGTTATTTTCTATGGTGTTTCCAATTAGCATCTTTTTCATGCTCTTAATTATATTGTAAATGATTGTTACAAGGGTTCTCTATTATATAACCTCAAAAATCTGAAATTATGTGCCCTGTTTCAGAAGAAAAATGAATGTTGAACAAAAACTGCAAGTACTAGAGCATGGATTAATGAAATAATCCCAGAATAATTATAATAGCAGCTACTTTATTTCTCTGTTATATCTCATACTGTTTTTCTATATCTTTGATTATAAATAGTGAAATTTTGATTATATTTCTTTTTATAATAATGAAATTATGATTATATTTCTCTTATTTTTCATTCTTTCAAGCAAGTTGAATGTGTATTTGGAAAAGATATTTTCCAATGGATTTAATCCAGGTCATTCATGAATGTTCAAAAGAAAGCCTAGACCCTCTTTTTTTCCCCATCAAATTACTAAAATAAACTTAAGTTTATACTTGAAATTAAAGCAAATTTATAAAATGACCTTTCAGTAAAACTCTCAGTGAACACAACAACTTTATAATTTCAGTGAGAAAATACCAATTTATAAATCTATTTTATTATAAAAAGAAATCCTTTCTATCAAAAAAGAAATAGTACATGTTAAGTATTCAGGGGGCTCTTTTGTACACTGTTAGTGGTATTGTGAACTCTCACAACCATCCTGAAAAGCAAGTGAATAACATGTCTTTGAAGAGTTTAAAATGTTCATATCCTTTTTTTTTCCATAGGTACCATATCTGGTAATCTACCCTAACAAAATGTATTCAAAAAACTTGCATAATAATATTATTATCATTATTATTATTATTATTTTGAAAATATGGCAACAACCTACACAGTATACAGTGTGAAGGTGGATTATTAGGAAGTTCTTAAAATTCTTTTTATTTTTTTGAGACAAGAGTCTCACTATGTCCCCCTCAGTAGAGTGCCATGGCGTCTCAGCTCACAACAACCTCAAACTCTTGGGCTCAAGCAATTCTCTTGCCTCAGCCTCCCAAGTAGCTGGGACTACAGGTGCCTGCCACAAAGGCCAGCTATTTTTTTCTTGTAGTTGTCATTGTTGTTTTAACATGCCTGGGCCAGGTTTGAACCCAGCAGCCCCAGTGTATGTGGCCAACGCCCTAATCATTAAGCCATGGGCACCATGTCAAAATTCATATTTTTCAAAGACATTTCAGGATAGGGACAATGTTCTTAATCTAATGTCAGTGGGAAAAAGCAGAAGTCAGGAGTTTCTATAAAGTGCAATTAAAAGTGTTTATGCTTCTGCACAGACATAGAATTTAAAAAATGCTACATGAAATATCACAAAAATAATATAAATACCCATAGGGGCCAAGATAATTTTTATTTCCTTTTCCTAACACATCTCTATTTCCAAGTATTCAAGTTTGATTATGTAGTATTGTGCTCAGAAAATATCATTTCAAAAATATAGATTATGTAATATCCTAAATCTATGGTTTTGATTTCATGTAATGCACTTTTTAATAAAGAATTTATCTTTGGACATAGTTAATATATTTTTCTGAGTTCTTATCACTCTTCAAAAATGGAAATAACTTACTGATTTTCAAATTATATCAATGATAACTATCATCATAATCAAGATATGGACCATTTTATCACCTTCAAAATGTACTTTTGTCTCTCTTTGCAGCCTCACTGTTCTGCCCCTACCCCAGTCAAGCAATTATCTGCTCTGTCACTGTAGATTCCTTTTGCCTTTGACAAAATTTCACAGAAATATGATGCAACACATTAACAAATTAAAGGACAAAAACCTTGCAATTATTTCAATAGATACAGAAAAAGCATTTGATAAAATTCAATATCCTTTCATGATAAGCACTCTCAAAATATTAGGTATGAAAGGAATGGACCTCAACATAAGACCATAGATGACAAACCCACAGATGATAATATACCTGGGTCATGATGAAAGTTTTGAGATACACAAAAATCAAGAAATGTAGAATCCACATGGACAAAGGGAAAACCTCTCAATAACACTGATAAGCCATGAAAGTTGAAACTTTCACAAGGGCATCATTGTAGTGACCCACAGTTGAAATGTCAGACGTTTTTACTAAGATCAGGAACAAGAAAAGGATGCTCACTCTCACCACTTTTGTTCCAATTGCTCTGGAAGTCTTGGCCAGAGCAATTCGACCAGAAGTGGTGAGATTGGCTGGGATTGGTTGCCCCCCACCACAGCCTTTCCATAGTTTTCATTTGGAGGAAGCTGTGTGTTGAATGGAAAGCTTAGAAGAGTGTGTAGACTCAAACAGTATACAGCAGCCAGATTGCAATGCCAGTTGGAGAGTATTTGCCATAGGTTTGGTAGCTCGCAAGGCTGTCATACTGAGAAGGTCTCAGAGGCCAGGGTACTACCATTGTGGGAAGGTTGTGAGAAGGTGTTAGCAGGGGCCTAAAGGACAGCCATCTTAATTTTGGCTGGCAGGGTCAGAACTCCACTCTTGGAACAGGCTGAGGGAATCCTACACCCCATGGGATCTAGAGTCAGGGAGCACTATGAGACCTATCCCTAAGGGATGCTTATGAGCTTTAAGATCCCAACCCAGGTGGCACCTGTGGCTCAGTGGGTAGGGCACTGGCCCCATATGAACTGAGGATGGAGGGTCCAAACCTGGCCCAGGCGCAACAAAGAAATAGCTGGGTATTGTGGTGGGCACCTGTAGTCCCAGTTACTTGGGAGGCTGAGGCAAGAGAATCACCTAAGCCCAGGAGTTGGAGGTTTCTGTGAGCTGTGATGCCATGGCACTCTACTGAGGGTGATAAAGTAAGACTCTGTCTCAAAAAAAAAAAAAAAAAAAAAAAAAATCCCAACCCAGTAGGGTTTTAATGCGGAAGAAATAATCAGATGATCACTAAAGGCAACCAAGTTTGAAATAAGGACCCATAGAGGTTGCTGACTTTGCTATCCATCTCCTAAAATAACCACAGCATCACCTGGTGCCCTGGCAACATATTATAATATACAGTCATCAAGAACAAGGACTTCTGTTTGAAGCAAAGGAGGCAGTGAGAAGTGAAAAGGAGGACAAGAAAGTGAACAAGAAGAAAGAACACATGATGAGGAACCAACAGAAAAAGTCAGGCAATATGAAAAGCCAAAACAGAGAAACTCCCCCAAGGAACCATGAGGCATCTGCTGCAAGAGACTCCACCTATAAAGAATTAATAGACTTGACAGAAATGGAATGTAAAATATGGATGATAAAGATAATAAAAGGAATAGATGAGAAAATGGAAAGACAGAATCAAAAGTCAGAGGAGAGATATGTAGAATATAGAAAGTATGTGGTGGAGCTTAAGGAAATGAAGGTGATGATCAGGGAAAACAAAGATGCAATAGAAAAAATAAAAAATATGTTAGACTATGGAGAATACTCACAACTGAAAAATAAAGTTTTTGAGTTAACTCTTTTTGAGTTAAAGAGGCCAAAAAAAAGAGAGAGAAAGTAGAACAGGCACTTAGAGAACTACAAGACTCCATGAAGCATTCAAACACATGAATAATAGAGATTCCTAAAGGGGAAGAAGATTGTCCCTAAGGAATGAAAGCCCTACTGGAGACTATCATAAATGATAACTTCCCAGGTTATGAAAATGATAACTTCCCAAGTTATGGACATACTCGTTTCAGATGAATATTGAACCCCAGGTTGTCTCAACTCAAACAGAGCCTCTCCAAGACACATTGTAATGAACCTGTCCAAAGTCAAGATGAAAGAAAAAATTCTGTAAGCAGCCAGGAGTAAGTGTCAACTTACCTACACAGGCAGAGCCATTAAGATAACAGCAAACTTTTCAGTTGAAACCTTCCAAGCCAGAAGAGCATGGTCATCCACCTTCAACATTCTTAAACAAAACAATTTTCAGCACAGAATTCTATATCCTGCTAAACTAAGCTTCACAATTGATGGAGAATTCAAATCTTTTGCAGGTAAATTAGAACTGAAGAAATTCACCATGAGAAGACCCACTGTACAGGAAATAATTAGACCTATTCTCAATACTGACCACAGCAATGAACCACCCGCAAAGCAAACACCCAGAAGCCAAACATCAAAACTTAGCTTCCACAATGGCACAAAGGATAAAACTACACAACAAATTTTCACAAAATAAGATGAATAGAACTCCACCACACTTGTCAATTCTCGCAATAAATGTCAATGGTCTGAAATTACCACTGAGGAGGCTCAGGCTGGCTGACTGGATAAAAAAGCACAAGCCGTCCATTTGCTGTCTCAGGAGACACACCTAGCCTTGAAGGACAAATCAAGACTTAGGGTTAAGGGACAGAAAGCAGTATTTCAAGCAAATGGAAATCAGAAAAAAGGAGGGGTAGCAATCTCATTTACAGAAACAAGCAGATTTAAAGCAACTAAAGTTAAGAAAGACAAAGATGGACACTATATACTGGTTAAAGGAATAATACAACAGGAAGGAATTTTAATTTTAAATACTTATGCACCCAACTTAAATGCTCCCAGATTTATGAAACAGACATTGATGGGTCTGAGCAATATGATATCCCATAACACCATAATAGCTGGGTACTTTAAAATCCCTCTGACAGAATTGTACAGATCTTCTAAACAGAAACTAAACAAAGGGTATAAAGGACTTAAATGTGACCTAGAACAAATGGGATTTATAGACATATACAGAACACATCATCCCAAAGCCAAGAAATATACATTTTTCTCATCAGCCCATGGTATGTACTCCAAAATTGACCACATCCTAGGATACAAATCAGAGCTCAGAAAAATTTTTTAAAAAATAGAAATTATACCTTGTATCTTCTCAGACCACAGGCAATAAAGGCGGAACTCAACGCAAACAAAAATCCACTCACAAAGACTTGGAAATGAAGTAAACTTATTCTAATTGATATTTAGGTTCAGGAAGATATAAATGAGGAAATTGTTAATTTTCTCAAACATCACAACCATGAAGATACTAGTTTCAAAAACCTGTGGGATACAGCAAAACCAGTGTTAAGAGGGAAAGGCTATGTATCACACTGAATACCTACATTCAAAAAACAGAAAGAGAGAACATCAATGATATCATAAACCATCTTATGGAATTGGAAAAAGAAGAACAATCTAATCCTAAACCCAGCAGAAGAAAAGAAATAATCAAAATTAAATCAGAGATGAATGAAATTGAAAACAAAAGCATCATTCAGAAAATTAATGATTTGGATTAAAGATGGCAGCTGAGTAACAGCTTCCCTGCAACTGGGCATGGCAAGTCTGGGGAGAGAAGACTACAGACATCTCTGGCTGGTGGGATCTGCCTATGATCATCCCTTTGAGGATACAGGAAGCCAGCAAGGGACTTCTGGACCCCAGGAGGAGGACAAAAACAGTGGAAAACTGGCAAGTGGCTGCGTGTGTTAGATTGACCTAATCACGCCAGCAACCGTGAGTACAAGCAGCAGTGAGACTGAAATCTGGAAAGACCTTACCTGTAAACTTTTTTGGTATTCTTGGACTTGGCGCTCAGTTGAGCTGCCTTGGGGAGAGCTTGAACAAAATGTGTGGAGAACTTTGGGCATTGTCTGGGGCCTCAAAATGAGCCACTGAGCTGGGCGCAGTGAAAGCCATTGTGTGAAAAAACTGCTCCGGCAAGCTCTGCCCTCAGGGTCCCAGAGCAAGGATCGGGCAGACTAACTAACCTAGTGACTGAGCAGCTTAAAGGCGAAGACTGAACTGCCTCACAGCCCTAATCCTTAGAGGCAGAGTGAGACCGTTTTGGCACACTGGAGCCTTGGGCTGTTGCCTTGGGTAGAGTGCCCTGACATCACAGCTCATAGCAACCTCCAATTCCTGGGCTTGGCACCGGCCAAGACCTCCATAAGAGATGTGCAGCAACCCCCGACTGGTGACCCGCACCCAACAGGAACTGACCAGGAACTGCGGGAGCCACGCAACCCTGCGTCTCCCCTCCTGTGTCCTCCCAGCCTCCACACTAGCTCATCCATCTGACCAGGGACTCTGGTAGCTACATGCCCTCTGGAGCCTTCCCTGCCTCTGTGCAGAGCCCTTCTCCTGGCCAGAGACTGCTAGAGCCTTGGGTTCTCTGTGCCTAAGTCACTGGGCACCAGGCACAGAGAACCATGCACACCACCCCAAGCCCTGTTGCTGAATCCAGGTGTGTTGCACACTGGAGCCACTTCCACAACCAGAACTCCCTAACTAGAGCAGCCCCAGAGGAACTACATAGGGTCACTCGCTACAAAGACCCAGCAATAATAGACTGATCCCACTTGGGTCTAATGTTGGAGAGACATCTCCCCAACTCTGAGGATGGCCAGAGGCAACGGTGAAAAGCAATCATGAGGTGAAATCAACAGAAAAACTCTGGCAATATGAATAATCAGAGTAGATCAACTCCCCCAAGAATCAATGGGGCAGAAACAGCACAAGACACCATGCACAAACAAATAGCTGAGATATCAGAAATTGAATTCAGGATCTGGATAGCAAATAAGATCGAATTAGAATTCCAAAGGTTATCTCAAGAATTCAACGGATTCAAAGAGCAAATGACCAAAGATTTTGAATCATTGAGACAAGAAGTTGCATCCCTCAAAGAT
>CAUYPK010039033.1:0-21818 GCA_963574355.1 Loris lydekkerianus | reverse complement strand
CTTAAAGAAAGATGGAGACTTTACCTCTTTCATGTTTACATGGACGGAGCTGGAACATATTCTTCTTAGCAAAGTATCTCAGGAATGGAAGAAAAAGTATCCAATGTACTCAGCCCTACTATGAAGCTAAATTATAGCTTTCACATGAGGGCTATAACCCAACTATAGCACAAGACTGTGGGGAAAGGGCCAAGGATGGGGAAGGGTGGGAGGAGGTTTGGTGGTGGGAGGGTAATGGGTGGGGCCACACCTATGGTGCATCTTAGAATGGGTACAGGCGAAACTTACTAAATGCAGAATATAAATGTCTACATACAATAACTAAGAAAATGCCATGAGGGCTACGTTTGAAGTTTGATAAGAATATTTCAGATTGTACATGAAACCAGCACATTGTACCCCTTGATTGCACTAATGTACACAGCTATGATTTAACAATAAAAATAAATAAATAAATATGATTCACAGAAAATGAATCACTCCTTCATTAAAAAAAAAAAAAAAAGTTGACTTTCTCTGGATAACATTCCATGCAACATGATTGGCTAGCTGTGATGTCTGTGAAAACAGTCTCTCTGCTTCTCAAACAACTATTCAAAATTTTCTAGGCAAGATCACCCAGACCTATAATCCAAGCACTTTGGGAGGCCAAGGTAGTAGGACTGCTTGAGGCCAGGAGTTTGAGACCTGCTTGGGCTATACAGTGAGACTCCATTTCTATAAAAAAAATAATAAAACTTAGCCAGGCATTGTGACAGACACTTGTAGTCCCAGCTACTTGAGAGACAAAGGCAGGAGGATTGCTTGAAGGAACGAGTTTGAGGCTATGATTAACCACTGCACTGCAGCCTGAGCAACAGAGTCAGACCTTGTCTCCAAAAAAACATTTCTTTCCCATTCTTTTTAAGTTATGCAATATCAACATTATACCCTAAAGACTGATACGACCAAAATGTCAGCCACTAAGCAGTCTCTGAACACAACTTGCTATTTATGTACTGTTCTCCATTATTCTGTTGCTCTGTACTTGATGTCAGTGGTAAAGCAATCTGCTGACTATATTTGAGTCTCCAGTGTTCTGAGAAGACACTGCAAATCATTTCTAAAATTCTTCAGAACGTACATCAGTAAAAAAATTACAACCTGGGATTGATCCAAATGTGGTATCCTCTGTGACTACTGCCAGGCCCCTGAGTAGTAATGGAGTATATCACAAGTCATAAAGGCTTTTTATATTGCCCGGAAAGACATTCATCATCCCTAAGGAAGTGACTTTTTGATTCTTCAACTATGAAAAATAATCTCAAAATCCAGGCGAATGATATAGAGAGCTTTCCTCTAAAGTATCAGATTTATATGTGGATTAAATAACAACATATCGATAATAAATAAATAGTAAACAAAAGCCTTTCGATATTTATCAATTCAGTTAATCAGCAATATCATCAAGGAACTAGGTTCTTTCGATTCTGACATCTTCACATCTTGGCATTTCCTTCTCTCATAGTCTTGAAATGGCTTCGGTAGTTCTAAACGTTGTGTAAAGGTAGGACAATATCCAGAGAAGAATAAAGGTGTTTCCCTCTATGCAAGTATTTGTATAGCCAAAGAATAAACGTTTTCCAGAAGCTCACCTCAGTCTCCATGTATAATACCCCCACACTAGTCCAAGGAGAAGGACTACAGGAGTCTTTCAAATGATCCAAGATTATGTACTTCAGTACTGAGTGGTTAAAACCTTTCCTGTATAAATTAAATGGTTAAACATCTAAGAAAAATAGAAGCTTTATTCAGAGGAAAAAGGATATAGCTATTGATAGGCAGCCAACAGCTGGAAAGAAGTCACAGAAGTTACAGAAGCAACAGCTTGAAGAGGGAAAACTTAAATACTACGCTTCTGATGTGAAGTGAGATATGGAAATGAAAAAAATAATTGCATTAACAACATGAAACATTCATGACTCTTTCAAAGAAATTTTGCAGAGTGGCAAGAGTATACAGACTTCGAAGGAATAGTTACCAAATTGCTAAAATAATTCTTATAAATGGCATCATCTAGCCTGATTCTGCTTAACCCTAACACCATCCACTTTAATCTTAGGAGAAAACAAAGAAAAAAGGAAATGGAACTTGAAATATACAGTTGATTAGAATGATAGCATTCCTTGTGTTGACTTTCCGTAGATAAAGGGTGGAATGTTTCCTGTTCTGCTCTAGTTGGAATTTAGGAAAATAACATAAAAATAATCTTTTGAAGATAAACCTTAGAAATTTGGATGGAAATGCAATTTATATGGCATCCTGTAGAATTTATTACTGTTTCACATTTATCCTAAAGGACAGATTCTACTTCTATGAGACAACAGATGAATTCCCTTGAGGTTATTCAGCACTTTCTGTGGAGTGATACACACAGAATGCTTTAAGATGCGAGAGGCGGGAGAGAGGGAGTTGGTACTAGAGAAGGGCTAGTATTGAACGCTGACTTATAAAAGGACTAATTTAACAAATGTTGTGAATATTCATAATATCACATTAGCACATATCATAATTGTCAGCTCCATAACTAGGCATGCTGTTGTCTCTCTTTCCAGCACAGTTAATATTTCATAACATGTTCTGATACACTGCAGGGTTACCAATGCTGTCTTTAATGTAACATTTTTCTTTGAAGGACTAAAACCAAGTGGTCTCTCCAGGGCATCATAAATCTTAGTTTTCATTTAGAATATAGAAACTATAAAACACATAAAACAATATTTAAGTCTCAGAGAAGACCAATTTCCAATACATAATGGGATTGTTATGACAGTAAAGGAATGAGCAGATGAGAACGAGAACACTCCAGTTTACACAAGGCTGCCAGGAACCAGACAGAGGGGACACAGGAGCCCCGGGACTGGGCATGACCGAGCAGTGACCAGAAAACTGAAAAGCTCCACCTGGACTACTCATTTTTTCAGCCATCTGTACCAAAGACTATCTAGAATATCAAGATTTAAATGATATTGCTAGAGACAGATGCTCAAATGATCTCAAATTATACATATATTGAAACTTTGTATGAATTAATAAGTGATCATTTGAGGTAAATACATGATAGAAATAATATGATTTGACAAGCTTTGAGATAAAATAACCATGTGGAACTAAGCCATAGATATTATAATTTCTCAATTGTATATATCATCTTTAAACTTTTGATGCCATTATAGCATAGCAGGAATTTAATGGGATATCTAATTTTGTGTATCTATTGCATGATTCATTTGATTTATTTCTTAGGAGATCTTGTGAGTCAAAATGTGGATAGAGAAATTTTAAACTGTTTATCTCCCAAATATATGTTACAGGATTTGCAAAAATAACAAAGACGGATTTTCTTACAAAAATCAAAGAGCATCTCTATTAATCTGTTTAAATGAGGAGAGTTTTCTGTAAATCTTTATTACGCTGAATAACACAAATATATCAACATGTCTTATTGTTACCTTAGTTAAAACAAAGCTGAATTTATTAAGTAATTATTTACTTAATCACCTAAACTAACAGGCAATTAGAAGGAATGTTTAATATGCACATATGATATGAGGCACTCTTCTAAATATTTTGGGTGTTGTAACCCATTCTATCTTCATAATAACTTTGTGAAGCACTGATAATATTTGAAAAGAATTTTATTAAATTTTTTGACCAGAACTCAGATAGCTTATTTCACTGAATATATTGAAACCTAGGGCTTCATCCTGAATAGTGACTAATAGTGACTAATTTTCACATAAATAAGTTTTAATTTTGACCAAAGTATATTACTTAAATATTAATTTTTAACTTAACATGTCAGTATGTTATGTAGGATATTGTATCCTCATTTATAAGTGACATATGTCTGTAATTTCTCCTTTATAATAATATATTTTCTCCAACTTTAATATCAGGTGTACCCAGATCAAGTAGAATGATTTTAAAGTATTTCTCCTTTTTCTATTGTCTATAAGATTTAGCATGATCTGTTTTTTGAAATTTATCTTTTATTTATAAATATTAGTTGTCTATTTTTTGATACTTAAAAAAATATATTAAGAAGTTAACTGATGACTCCATACTGAATCTCAGAGGCAAAGCATTCTATAATAGACATATTCTTATTTGACAATGTGAATGTTACTTTCTTTGCATTATTATTATTATTGCTTAATATTTCAATGTAGCAATTGTCTGATTCCTTTTATGAACATATTTATGTTCATTCGTTCTTTACAGGGTTTTTGTTTCTAATCCTTATCTTAAACATTGTTATTGTTATTAAATTTTAAGTCTTTTTAATTTTGTGAAGGCAAAAAAAAAAAAAAAAGGAAACCTAATACATGTATATGTAAAAATAAAAATTAAAAAAAAAAAACAAAAAAAAACTGAGGCAAGAGGATCACTTGAGCCCAAGTTGGAGGTTGCTGTGAGCTATGACCCCATGGCACTGTACCCAGGGCGACAGCTTGAGACTATGTCTCAAAAAAATTATTGATTTTTTATCAGAATTAAATATTTATTAAACATCACCAAAGAACCCACTGTTTAAAGGATTAAAAATATGTTGAGACTATCTTTTTTTTTTTAGATTGGCATTTGCGAAAAATGCAGTCAGAGTATATTAAAATCTTTGAAAATTAATATTACTTTGATTATGATAAACCAAATCCCATAATTATAAACCAAATAAATGGCTCTTTTGTTTTTACAGAATCATTGTGTCTCTTGCTTTAAATATCTATATCATTGAAAGTCTTTAACAGATTCAATTTTTCATTATCAATTATTGTTGGAGAGGAAATTGCTTTGTATTTTGAGAATTTTTCAAAAGTAAAACCAAGACGTCCATGTATTTGAATTTCCCCTCACATGTTAGCATTGAAATAAGAAATTATTGTATACAAAAAAAGTATAAAATTGTATGGGAAGGAGGTAAAGAGAGATTAAAGGAAAGGCAACATATTTAAAAATTCCTTTCTTACTCAAATGTTCCAGTGCAAGCTGGAATCCAAGCCATGCAATCTGCAGGGTGCCAGTAAGAAACAGAGCAGCAGATGAGTGAAACTGACATCTGTGGCTTGGGGAAAAGATTGGCAAGGAGAGCAAAAACCAAGTAGTTAAAGCCCTCTCATTGGCTATAAAAACATAGACTTCTGAAAAACAGGGCAGTTTAAGATCTGATTTTTATTATCTTTCCCTATTAAGTAATACATATTTGAATAGTTAGAAGCAAAACATTCTGAAAACAGTTCAGAATTTGTGGAAGGCAGAAATACAGAGGAACTTTTTTTTATATGGAATAGATCGCTGAAAATATTTAATGTAAATCAGCAGTACTTTGAAAAATACGTTTTAGGCTCTGTCTGTGACATTGTGGCAAAGCTCACAGGATTATATCATTCAAGAACTTTCTAAGGTTTAGTTAGAGAATTTTTCTTGTCAGAAGACAAAACCTGTAAGAACAATCGGATACATTACCTTTATGTTAATTTCCATGAGTAACAATAACAAACCATAAAGATGAAGAATATTTTACAGGACTATGATCTGGTATAATTCTCAATTTTTAATTAAAATAAAATAGACAACATATAAATTTATTATCTTAAATCAAAAGTCATATAGCTATAGGTGATAACCAAAGACTTGAGAGTACATGCAGTTGATGGTAAAAACATAAATAAATGCAAAGGCAAAATGCCTTTTTGCTATGATATTAAATCAGGATTCTCTTTATAATTTATAGGAACAATTTAATACTACAGCTAACCCCATGATAAATGACCCCAGAATAAAAGACATTTAGATAGAATATGATTTTTTCATTGGATCCTATTCTCTTTATAAGAAAATAAACTTCATATTTTCTTCTTGAATATGGGGTGTCCAAAGGACACGATTAAATAATGGTGGTGTTTCCATGCTGACCCACCTTACTAGCCTTAATTTTGTGCTTTTTCTGATAGTAGTGACAGTTCTTGCTTTTTATTATTCTTGTTATAACCCAATTTCACATTTTATTTACCACTAATTTCGAGCCCATTTATTATGTTTAGGTGGGATATGATGACATTATATATAAAAAGAGAACATGCAAACCAAACATCACAAAAGAATTCTTAATTCTTCAAACTTCCACAACTAGAACACCTTAATAAAATAAACTGCAACCTCCAAAATACGTGTTAAAATAACAACGTTACTAAAATATTGTGTTCACAAAACATTTACATGCACAATAGTTATTAAATTTTGTATGTATGGTAAAGTTGGATGTAAAACCCATTCTAACATATTATTTTTCATTATATAATATAATTCATGGCTGAAAAATGAGGCAAAACATTTATGTATTCTTTTTTAGCACATACTCAAATTAAGTCACTCAGAAACAATCTGCTCAATGGCTGCTTCTGACTTTTCGATAAGCCCTATTCCCAAATACGTTCAATTAATTTATCTGAAGGCTACAAGGCTACCTTCAGCATTTTTTGCATACTAGCTAGAGATCATCCGTGGGTACAGACAATGCTGGACAACCCAATTTGGCTTAAGCCATGTAATGGTAATTACAGTTGTGGAACAGCATTCTCACCATGGCCTTTGGCTATGTTTGTATGACCACTTTAATTCCTTGTAGTTCCTTCCCAGTAACTGACATTCTTCTCCTGGGATGTGTCTTATTGACATCCAAATAAAATACTCTTCAAGTCATAGATTGGTTTTATGGATTAATTCAAAGTTGTTTCAAGAAACTTGAATTGTAGAATGGCTACAATATATGCCTGTATATACAGGGAGGCCATAAAGTTCATGTGTACTTTACGTTGACCCTGTATATATACAAAAATTTATATCGCTAGCAGATTCTTCTAAACCTTCTAGCTATATAAGCTTAAATAACCTGCTAGTTATATAAGTTTTTCAAAAATAAAGAGGCAAGCGAGGTGCTGCATGTACATGTATAACACACAAGATGTTATCAACAATGGTTTGTTGATTGATTGTATAAACTAATGAATGGATTGGCCTTCCTCATCTTGATGGCTATATTTACTGCAGGTTCCAAGATTTGAGTAAAAATTGTCCCTTCCAGTTTTAATTCCGATTTTTAAAAATCAGGTAACGTTCGTCTCAAAGCATGCATTTCCCCATTAGGCCAATAGCTGCTGCTTGTTGATGTTCTCCACTGTGAGAGCCATTTAACAAATATCTCCTGAGTGCTTACTGTGTGCCAGTATTTAAGATAGAGTTATTTTACAGTGGAACTGACAAGGTGGTATGCTCCACTATAGTGACGACTGGTTCTGCTCCTGATTCTTGATGAGATAAGGATGAGTAGGGTAACTGATCATTTTTAACATGAGGTTTAAGGTCTTCTTCACTTCTCAGGTGACTTTGGGCAGGACTGTGTGTTTATTGATGACTTTTTGCCTGACTTGTTATGACTTAAGAGATATAAAAAAGCCTTCTAAAAATTTTATGGGAGCTCTCCCCCAAACCAAGATTTCTCACACATACCATGGTGGTTCATACTCCAGAAAAAGTACATTCACACTGAGAAATTGCCCCCAGATTCTGTGCCCATAAGTATCTTGACTCTCCAGTGTTTGAGTTTTCTTTCTATAGTTTACCTTTAATAAAGTCTTACATAAAAATATCCTGTAGTGTTTTGTGATTGCTTTCGATTACCTAACCTGGATAAATACTGCATGAAGACAGATGTTGCACTCTTTTGGAACATATCATGGTCTTTTCATTCCTCATTCTACCCTCCCTGAAGATGATCTTCTCCCACATCTTCAAGTATCATGTATATGTTATTTTCAATAAAGAACTAATAAAATAGACGTAGTTCTATATTGCTCTGTAATTTGTCACCAGTGTCCCATTCTTTTATAATTTTTTGTTCTATAAGGTTTAGAAAGCCAAAATTAAGGCCAGAATAGCAAAATAACACATGAAAAAGAACTCAGAAGAGACCAGTAAGAATGACTCTTAACTTGATTTAAATCATACAATATGCACCCTTTGCCACCAGGCTCAGCACAGCAGACTCAGGCTCTAGGCCTGCAACTTTAGACCAGGATCCAGGAAGCAGGCTGGCTTTTTTATTCTCAAGTACAAGGTCCACCCACCTGCTAACCCAGGCACCAAACCAGACTAGCCCAAGACTCTAGCAGCAAGCCCAACTATAGACTTTATTATATAGCCTTTCCAGAGTCTCTAGATTGATTTATTGGCAAAGTGTTTTCCTTACCAAAGCTAGTCTGCAAAGACTGTAATAGGTGGCTACTTTTTCAAATGCACCAATGTATGGTGACAAGGATCATGAATAATATGGAAAACATAACCACTCTAAGGGAACAAAATAAAGAACAAGTAATTGACCCCAACAAAACTAGAAGTTTATTATCTGTCTAACAAAGACTACCTACCTGACGAAAAACATTCATAGAAAGCTTCAGTAGCAGATACAAAAAGCAGAAGAAAGAGTCAGTGAGCTCGAAGACAGATCATTTCAGTTTACCCAAAAGAGCAACAAAAAGAAAAAGATAATGAAAAAGAGCAAAGGAAGCCTATAGGAAATAAGGGGCACAATTAAGAAAACTGCATTATTAGAGTCAAAAAAGGAACCAAACCAAATATTAGAAAGCTTATTTAAAGAAATAATGACAGAAAATGTTGCCATTCTGTACAGAAAAATGTCTGTCAAGATCCACAAACCCAAATAGATTAAACATAAATAAATCTTCATTAGGATGCATTATAATCAAATTCTTACCAAGAGAAAGCATCTAATCACATACAAATGAACCTGCTGGAGACCATTAGCTGAGCTTTCAGGAGACACTCCCAAGGTTGGGAGAGAGTGGGTGACATATTCAAAGTACTGAAAGGAAAAAACACTGCCGACTGAGCATCCAAATCAAGCCAGGCTGCCCTTCAGAAATAAAGGAGAGTGCGCCAACTGTGGGATTTCAGCTCAGCTAGAACCACTGTGCAGAAACGTGAGTGGGAGTTCTTCAAGCAGAAATAAAAGATGATAGTTGCTCAGATGAAAACATAAAAATATAGAACTCATTGTAAGGGTAAAAATATCATCAAAAGACAGAAAGAAGTAAAAATATTGCAAGAGGTGTTTTCAGACATGAAAAAAATACAGGTGGATTTTCCAGCATCATTGTAACAAGTGGTTTCTCTGCTCTTCTTGAATTATGACATTTCCAATACTTCAAATTTCTATATCTGCTAGTTTCTATTGCCTTTATGGTTTCCAAGCCATACAGGCAGTTTAGTATTTTAGTCCCATTTGTCTACAGAGATAAAAAGCAAAAAATTGAGATCTAAGACTTACAAATGAATGCCACACTCAGAGCTTTATTTCTTTTATATCAACAATACCTTTCGGTACCATTGTATCAATTTTTGCTAGAAATTGTGAAAAATCTTTTCTGTCATTTTTCTTTGGTTCCCTTGTCATACTCCTTCATGAACACATCTTACAGAGGAGTTTATAGAGTTTATTTGAATTGATAATAAAAGCCTAATTGAAATTGATAGTTTATACAAATTGAAATTCCCATGGTTGACAAAATAAACTAGTCTTCCTCTTGAAGTGTAAAAGCTTGTGTATTAATTTTGGAATGAAATGAAACAAAAACCAAGAAAGAGAGGAGCAACAGATGTTTTCCTCTAGGAGATAAGACAGCTGATTTTACACTGTTGATCTCACGTAGCAGACTGTGCCACACCGAGTGACATAACCGTACAAACAACAACCCTAAAATCATAGGACTTCCAGGAAATGCCAAGTATGGAAATTGAATTAAAATAAGAAAAATATTTTTGCTTGGAAGTGTGTGTTTCAGAAATATTACTTTACCCTGAATACCATCTTTATTTAGTGTTTTACAGTTTTATAACAGAAAGAGACGCAGGGCAGTAATCACCAACTGCAAAGATTTATTTTCAATTGGTGATTACGTATAACCAGGGGTCAAGTACAACTGATTCAAATACATTTGGTGCTAAGAAGGCTTTTAGTTGATTGTTGAAAAGTGCATCAGAAATACTAAGAAAACAGGAAAATACCGAAATTTAAATATATATCTGAATTAAAATATCCTAATTATTGCTGAAAATTTTACAGAGATATTTTTTGCTTTAAAACAGTATGAACAAATATGGTTTTGTGAGTCATTTGGTTTGTGATATAATGAACAAATGGCTTGCTGAAAATTTTGGATAAATTCCAGTTTAATGCCACTATTCAAATTAATAGTGACAGCTCATTCTGAGGAAAAAATGTTATTTTTAAATGATTGATATGAACTCAAAGGGGTGTGAAGAACTATAGTGTACTCTGTGCACAGGAGTTGTGGTTGGTTGGCACATCACTAATTCTGATTTAAAACAAGCCAAGGCACTGCCATTTCCAATGTCATTAAGCTTATATACCACATTAAATTCTTCTATTCATGGCAATATTCCACAAGGCAAAACATGCCAAAATTTTAAATCTAAAAGTCTGATTTTTGTATTAGATTGGCACATTAGCTACTAAAAATAATTTCAGTAATTTCTTCCTGTGCTAAGAGGAAACACATTCATACATACTAATTAAACTTAATTAAAACATAGTAAATGCTGTTCTTTAATTGTGAAATTTACAAGTGTACCAGGTGAAATAAAATAAAGAATCCCTACCATAAAATTATAGCATTAAAACTTGACATAGAAATAATGGGGTCATAACTCCACTGGATGACAAACGGTCCTAAATGCAGATTAATGGCAAAATTCTTCAACTGTACTCATTTAGATTTTACTGATTTGGCATGTGTACATTTTAATTTCTTAATTGTATTCCCACAAAGACCAATTAGTGTTTTTCTAATACAAATGCATTTAAAGGAGAATATTTGTACCATTTTGGCTTTTACTTTTTAACAATTCTGATTTTTCAGAGATTCTGTCATCACAAAGAATAGTACCTTTTGAAACAAATTTTAGGAGTGACTTTTCTGGTAGTTGTGACTTCTTGAAAGTTTATGGTGGTTGTGTGCTTAGTGAAATGTTTTACATCATGTTACTCAGAAGCATTCCAGGCTCTAATTTATATATACTAATTATCATAGAATCTGATTGGGGGGGGCTGATGTAAAAAATACTATATACTCAGTTATTTATAAACAATAGAATTTTTATCTCATGGTTTTGGTGGCTGGGAAGTTCAAGCTCAAGGCTCAGGGAGATTCAGTGTCTGGTAAAGACTTACTTCCTCACAGATGGCCATCTTCTCACTGTGCTCGGATGGTAAAAGGGACAAAAGTTCTCTCTGGGGTTTCTTTAATAAAGTCATTAATGTCACTCATCAGGGCTTCACCTTATGACATAATCACTTCCCAAAAGCCCCACTTCCTAATACTTCAACCTTAGGGATTAGAATTTCAACACATGAATTTTAGAACAAAACAAACATTCAGTTTATGGCAACTGTGATCCTACAACCTACACTGGCCAGGAAAAAAAAAAAAAAAAAAAAAGTGCAGGAAGCAGCTACATATACGCTTTCAGTTATGAATCTGTTATGTTCCAATGGAATGACAGGAATCCAAAAGCAAAGTGCTCAGAATTTTCCTGGGAATGTCAAGCTCTAAATAGTTTTAAGTAAAGCTTGACAGAGGTATTCAGAAATAGCTTCAGGTGTGCCTGCCTGCCTTTTGGCTACATGCTCCTAAGTGCAGACCACCTTCTCTTGAGGGGTGTTTCTACCTGGTACTACAAATACACTCTGGAAGATTTAGGCTAAAATGTATCATACAGTCTTGAAAGGAAACGGTTATCTTTTTCTGAGTCCTTTCAATTCACTGAATTGAACCTGACTGTTCCAGTTTAGGTAACATGCCCTTTTCTCAACAAAAGAATCACTGCCAAAGGAGATGGTAGACATTGGCTGACCTGGCTCATAATTCTAGAGCTGTGCTCAACAGGTGAGGCCTGTTACTGAAGGCCTCACCTGTTGAGCACATCAAGTAAGATAGAGACAATTCCAAGAATAAATAGAGGCTTCTGTAACCAGAATAAAACAGAGGGACATTAGATCTTCTGAAAGAAAATAAGATAAGAAAACTGTCTCCGTGATCAGTTTTTATAATATTAATTTCTTCTTCAATAAGTCTGAAATTCCCATTTATACAACCCAACCATTGGGTGAAGGGTTCAACTACATCTTGAACTTTAATTTAGAAATGCAAATTTAACCTAATCATTTGTATCCTCAAATTAATCTGAAATTTAAAAAAACTCAAATTTATGTGAATGCAAGTGATCATCTCCACAGGAACATCATCACATGCATATATCATACATTGAGAAAGAAACAAAGTCCTTTATTGAAGAAAAATAGTTTTTCATTAAAAGTAAAATAATCCTTATTTATTAATATTAACCCTAACCCTAACCCTAAACCCTAACCCTAACCATAACCTTAACCCTAAACCCTAACCCTAACCCTAACACTAACCCTAACCCTAATCCATCACAGATGCATTTGATGTTATTTCACTCCTGGAAATTTGCAACAGAACTTTTTATATGTCAAAATTCCATGTTGTTTTGTTTAACTGGGAGCATGAGATTTGGGAAATTTGGAGGAATAGCTTTATTGAGATAAATTATGAATTCTAAAATTTAGAAAAATATTTTCTAATGGATCAAATATGTGAAGGCAAATATCTAGAGCTTACAGACTTAGTTGAAAGCCAAATGATTTAAAATATGTAAGTTCAATATTTTTATTTTTTAGCCACACACATTATTCATTTAAAATGAATGCTGGAAGCCATTCATTTTAAAATCTACATGGAACACGCACATAAATCACTTGGATTACAAAGGTCACCAAGTTACCCATTCTTCCCAATACATTTATTATAGAACACTAATATTCTCATCACTATAGAATTCTAATTAAAATAAACATCAACCCTGGCTTATGCCTGGGAGCCTAGTACACACGGGTAATTACCACCTTAATCCAATAATCTTTTGCTGCTTTTATTTTTGGTGCTCACTAAGAAACTTTAATCAATGTAATCTGAAGGTTTAGGTACATAAAAAGAAGCTGAGGAATATGGCAAGAAGAAAAAAGAAAAACAGTAGAGCTTGTAAAGGCTGAGCTAGAAATAGAAATATTCAACTTGAACTTTAAAAAGTAAACTTGATAGATGGCGAGTTATATTTGCTCTAGGAAGGCTTAAGCTGTGTAACCAGTACAAATGCACCAGTCAAGTTAAAATTCCACTGACCTTGGCAATGTCTGAAGGGAAATATATTCACGGATATCAGCTCTACTGAAATTAATCTCTTGCGTTGATAAAATAAAAGTGATGTTTCTTTCTCAAAAAGAAGATATATTTTTGGCTTCTGTTACCTACTACATGCTTGGGGCAGAAAAACTAGTCACTGTGGCATTGTGGTCTTTTAAAAAAATCTCATTTCCTATTTGTCACAGGAAGTCAATCATGGAGTATCAGTGCAGTGAGGCAGTTCAGCCATCTATGTTCTCTTTAATCTCTCGTTCAGAGTTTACAAAAGGCACCTTTAAGTATTTAGTGACCCTTTACACTGACTTTTGGGAAAATTTTATTTCATTATTCTAAACTTTAAGTTCAAGCAACATGTTTATTAACAGGTGATTTTAATGTCGTTTATTAAGACTTCAGAAGAGGAGGAAAACAAGCTAAAAAACACATTCTGGGTCTATGTATTTAAATAAAGTTTTTGTTTCAGGACAGTTTTAGATAGAAAAATTGTGACTATGGTACAGAAAATTCCCATAGAAAAGTCCTCTGTTATTGGCATTTTATGTTAATATGGTTTATTGGCTACAATTAATGAGTCAATAGGATAAATGACTATTGACTGAAGTCCAAACTTTCCCAGCATTTCTTAGTTTTTATGCAATGCTCTTTTCCTGTTTCAGGTCTCACCCTGCACACCACATTGCTGCCACATGCAGCCTACGCTTCTCCTGATGGTGATGGATCCTAAGACTTTCCATGTTTTTCATGTCCTTCAGAGTTTGAAAAGTACTAAACAGGAATTTTTTAGGATGTCCCCACAATTGGGATTTTTCTGATATTTTCCTCGGGATTAGACTGGGTTGATGAGAGTTTGGGAGGAAGACAATAGTGGTGAGTATCCATTCTTGTCTTCTATGAAAAGATACCCTTTCTTTAGTAAAGAAAAATAAAGGTGAAATCACAATTACTATGTTTCTTACTTACCCAAATGACAAAAATGAAAGACACAGACATCATAGTTGATGAGAATGTGGAGAACTAGCACACACAGACACTGCTGTTAAGAGGACAATTTGGTACAACCAACTTGAAAAACTATTTGGGGGATGCTATTAAAGTTGAAGGTTGCACTATGACTCCTACATAAGTACTCAATGGAAAATATATATTTCTCCTGAAAGACATATAAAAGATAGTGTAAAATAACAGTATTCAGAAGAGTATAAACATGAAACTACTCATTTACTTTTCTAGAGAAAAGTGGATGATTACATTGTGGCGTAATCACACAAAGGGGTCCCCCATACTGTTTTCCAACATGGTGACCACCTGCCACATGTGACTATGTAAATTTAAACTTAATATGAAATCGAATGTTTAGTTTCTCAGTCACACCAGCCATACTTGAAATGCTTGGCACCCATCTATGAATCATGGCAACTGGGTTTTATAGCATACATGGGACAGCTCAGACAGAAAACCATTCCAGTAGTACAGAGATTTCTATTGGGTGGTGTTGAGAACACTGATCAAAAATGATTTAAAACTATATATAAATAACATGAATGAAACTGAAAATGACAATGATCAAAAATAATTTAAAACCATATATATAAGTAAGATGAATGAAACTGAAAATGATTTTTCTTGAAAAAAGAAGCAGGAACATAAAAGGTATGCTATGTGAGTTTATTTACATAAACCGAAGAAACTGGTAAAATATATCTAACCATGGTACTGGAAGTTAGAATAGCGGGTGTTTGTGGCTAAAGAAGCAAAGCCTAAGCAACTTTCTGTACTTCTGGTTTCTTCTACTTACTTCATATTTTTTTTTTAAAACTAATTTCTAGTTCCTTTATGTTTTATCTAAGTGCTAATTAGATGGAACTTTCACTTGGTGAAAATTCATTCAAGAGCACACCCATGATTTGTGGACTTTTCTGTATGTTTTATGATACACTTCAACACAATGTTTACAAATAGAAAAAAAATCTGACACTCTCAAGGATCACTATTTTCAGAGCCAAAGCAGTAGGATATGGAAGTATTCCATCACACACAGAAAAAAAACAGTAATAGTGACAACTGAGACTGAGCCGTGCATCAGCAATTCGCAATCATTTTCTAATAATCAAGAATTATTAGAACTGAGAATTATTAGTTGAACTGAGTTGGTGGAGCCCATCACATCAGTCTCCCAGAGTGCTAGGATTACAGGCATGAGCCACAATGCCTGGCCTGAAACTTCAAGATTTTAAAACCCTAGAAGATAACTCTGCTATGCTTGATTTCCTTATTTGCTATATATATATATTAACACGTGTAGATACCCCTCTTTATTTTTTCAAATTAAAGAAAAATTTATAAATTTCTAAGATAGATTTAGATATGTTGGTATCTATAGCTTGATATATGTACTGAAGTCTTTGATATCTATTAACATAATATTACTACCATCTTTGATATCTATTACCATAGTATTATATTAAAGATCTCAATACAGAGATCATTGGTAATAATAGCTATCTAATAACCATTAACCAAGATAGACTCTCACTGGATTAAAGATTTAAACTTAAGACATGAAACTACTAAAAATACTAGAGGAGAGTGCAGGGAAAAACCTTGAAGAAATCAGTCTGAGTATTTTATAAGGAGGACCTTGAAGAAATCAGTCTGAGTATTTTATAAGGAGGACCCCACAGGCAATTGAAGCAGCTTCAAAAATACATTACTGTGACTTGATCAAACTAAAAAGTTTCTGCACAGCCAAGAACACAGTAAGTAAAGAAGCAATCAGCCCACAGAATGGAAGAAGATATTTGCAGGTTATATCTCTGACAAAGGTTTAATAACCAGAATCCACAGAGAACTCAAACGCATTAGCAAGAAAAGAATAAGGGATCCCATCACAGGCTGGGCAAGGGATATGAAGAGAAACTTCTCTGAAGAAGACAGGTGTGCGGCCTTCAGACATATGAAGAACACTTAAAGATCTAAAAATAGACCTACCATTCAATCCTGTAATTCCTCTACTGGGCATATACCCAGAAGACCAAAAATCATATCACTGCCAAGATATTTGTACCAGAATATTTATTGCAGCTCTATTCACAATTGCTAAGTCATGGAAAAAAACCCAAGTGCCCATCGATCCATGAATGGATTAATAAATTGTGGTATATGTACATCATGGAATATTATGCAGCCTTAAAGAAAGATGGAGACTTTACTTCCTTTGTGTTTACATGGATGGAGCTGGAACATATTCTTTTTAGTAAAGTATCCCAAGAATGGAAGAAAAAGTATCCAATGTACTCACCCTTACTATGAAACTAATTTAGGGCTTTCACATGAATGCTGTAACCCATTTGCAACTTAGGAATAGGGGGAAGGGGGAAGAGGGAAGGGGGAAGGCAAAGGGAGGGGAGGGAGGAGGGAGGGGAGTGGAAAGAGAGGGATTGGTGAGAATGCACTTGTGGTGCATCTTACAATGGTATACGTGAAACTTAGTAAATGTGGAATGTAAATGTCTTAACACAATAACTGAAATTGCCAGGAAGGCTATGTTAACCAGTGTGACATAAACGTGTCAACCGGTCTGTGAAACTAGTGTACGATGCCCCATGATCATATCAATGTACACAGCTATGATTTAATTAAAAAAAAAAAAGAAGAAAAAACAGACCAACTTCAAGCACTAAGATCATAGAAACAATAAAAACTCTCCCAACAAAAAAATGCTCAAGTCTGGATGGCTTCACACCAGAATTCTATCAAACCTTCAAAGAAGAGCTTATTCCCATAATACATAAATTATTCCAAAACATTGAGGAGGAAGGAATCTTCCCCAACACATTCTCCAAAGCATCTCCATGATGCCAAATCCAGGAAAAGACCCAACTATAAAGCAGACCTTCAGACCAATTTCACTAATGAATATAGATGCAAAAACTCTCAACAAAATTCTAGCCAATACATTACAGCTTATCATCAAAAAGTCATCCATTTTGATCAAGTAGGTTTCATCCCAGGGATGCAATGATGGTTTAACATACTCAAGTCTATAAACATTATTGACCACATCAGCAGAAGCAATATCAAAGACCATATGATCCTCTCACTACATGCAGAAAAATCATTTGATAAAATCCAGCATCCTTTTCTAATTAGAACACTGAAGAGTGTAGACATATGTGGCACATTTCTTAAATTGATGAAAGCTATATATGACAAATCCACAGCTAATATTTTACTGAATGGAGTAAAACTGAAAGCTTTTCTACTTAGAACTGGAACCAGACAAGGTTGCCCTGTTTTGCCATTACTATTCAACATGGTCCTGGAAGTTCTAGCCAGTACAATTAGGCAAAACAAGGAAATAAAGGGCATCCAAGTGGGAGCAAAGTAGGTCAAAATCTCCCTATTTGCTGACAATATGATCTTATATTTAGACAACCCCAAAGACTCAACTATAATACTCATGGAAGTCATCAAAAACTACAGTCATGTCTCAGGATATAAAATCACTGTCCACAGGTCAATAACAGCCAAGCTGAGAGGCTAATTAAGGACACAAGTCCCTTCACCATAGCCTCAAACAAAATGAAATACCTAGGAATATACCTCTATACAAGTGGTGAAGGACCTCTATAAAGAAAGTTATGAAACCCTAAGAAAGGAAATAGCAGAGAATGTTAACAAATGGAAGAACATACCATGCTTATGGATAGGAAAAATCAACATTGTTAAAATGTCTATACTTCCCAAAGCAATCTACTGAATCTATGCCATCCCTATTAAAATACCAACATCATAGTTCAAAACTTGGAAATAACAATTCTTCATTTTGTATGGAACCAGAACAAACCCTGTATAGCTAAGGCAGTTCTTAGTAATAAAAATAAAGCTGGGGGCATCACCATACCAGATTTTAGGCTGTATTACAAGGCCATAGTGCTCAAGACAGCATGGTACTGGCACAAAAGTAGAGACACAGACATTTGGAATCAAGTAGAAAACCAGGAAATGGAACTAACATCTTACAACCACCTGATCTTCGATAAATCAAACAAGAACATACACTGGGGGAAAGACTCCCTGTTCAATAAACGGTGCTGGGAAAACTGGATATTCACATGTAAAAGATTGAAACTGGACCCGCACCTTTCTCCACTCACAAAGATTGAGTCAAGATGGACAAAAGACTTAAATTTAAGGTAAAGAAAGAAAGAAAGAAAAAGAAAGAAAGAAGCAACAGAAAAGAAAAAAGACAAATGAGACCACACAAAGGTAATTTTGTTTGGGGGAATGATTACATGATAACATGAAAAAATAAATAGAGACAAATGTTTGGCTTAAATTAGGACCTATAAAATGAATAAAAATACAAAGTTTAATTTTTGTTATGGCAAAGAATCAAGATCCCATAGACTATTTTCTCTAGGAACAACACAGTCTCATTAGAAATCAAATCAGTTACCAAAAGGGAGCTTAAAATTCTCATATATCTGAAAACTAAAATGTAGAACTAAATAAGTTTTACGTTAAAAAGGAAATAATGAGAAAAAATTATGAAATGCTAAGTACTGATCGGTAATAAAAGCACATAATTTAAAAAGTCATGAGTCATACACCAAACAATAAAAATCCTACCAAGAAAGTGTGGGGTCAACTCTTTTTTTTTTTTTTTTTTTTTTTTTTTAAATTAATATTAGGGTACAATTTTTAGGTTACATTGTTCGAACTTCCAGGATAAATTTCCATTTGTAGGAGAGCCCCTCATACAGACAGGCATGTTATACACCCTCACACTGTGCACATTAGGTAAGATCCCGTCTCAGGCCCTCCCTCCTGCCAAACATCCTCCTTTCTACCCTTCCCACTCCCCTCTAGCCCCTAACTGGACTACATAAGTGTTTTATTGCTCTTATGAACATGTAATTCTCTATATACTTATTTCATATTAGTATGGAATATATTGGATATTTATTTTTTCATTCTTGCGATACTTTACTAAGAAAAATGTATTTCAGCTCCATCCAGGTAAATGTAAAAAGTGTGAGGTCTCCAACTTTATTAATGGCTGAGTAATATTCCATGGTATACATATACACAGTTTGTGGATCTATTCAAGGGTTGATGGGCACTTAGGTTGCTTTCATGACTTGGCAATTATAAATTGAGCTGCAATAAACATTCTGATGCATATGTCTTTGTGGTAACATGATTTTTCTTCTGGGTAGATAACTAGTAATGGGATTGCAGGGTCAAATAGAAGGTCTACTTTTACATCTTTGAGGGATCTTCATACTTCTCTCCAAAAGGCTGTTTTAGTTTACAATCCCACCAGCAGTGTACAATTGTTCCCTTCTCTCCACATCCATGACAACATTTGGTGTTTTGGGACTTTGTGATGCGGATTAATCTTGCTGGAGTTAGATGATATCTTAGAGTGGTTTTGATTTGCTGTTCTCTGATCATTAATGATGATGAGCATTTTTTCATGTGTTTCTTGGCCATTTGTCTGTCATCCTTGGAAAATTTTCTGTTCAAATCTCTTGCTTACTTATAGAGAGGGTTGTTTGCACTTTTCATTGTTTAATTTGAGTTCTCTGTAGATTCTACTTATCAGGCCTTTGTCAGGATTCATAACATGCAAACCTCTTCTCCCATTCTGAAGGCTGACTGTTTGCTTTGTTTGTGGTACCCTTAGCAGTGCAAAAACTTTTTAGCTTGATCAAATCCTAGATATTTATTTTTGGTGTTGCTAAATTGTTAGAAGGGTCTTCCTCATAAAGTTATTCCAAGGCCAATATCTTCAAGTGTTTTTTTTTCCCCCACACTGTTTTCTAGAATTTTAATAGTTTCATGTCTTTTTTATTAATATTAAATCATAGCTGTGCACAATAATGTGATCATGGGGCATCATACAGTGGTTTTATAAACAGTTTGACACATTTTCATCACCCTGGTTAACATAGCCTTCCTGGCATTTTCTTAGTTATTGTGTTAAGACAATTATATTCTACATTTTCAAAGTTTCACATGTACCCTTGTAAAATGCACCACAGGTGTAATCCCACCAATCACCCTCCCTCTGCCCTCTTATAACAAAAATATTTGTTATCTTCCCCCCTCCCTCCCATCCCTCTCTCCCTTCCCCATATTCTTAGGTTATAACTGGGTTATAGCTTTCATGTGAAAGCCATAAATTAGTTTCATAGTAGGGCTAAGTACACTGGATACTTTCTCTTCCATTCTTGAGATACTTTACTAAGAAGAATATGTTCTAGCTCTATCCATGTAAACATGAAAGAGGTAAAGTCTCCATCTTTCTTTAAGGCTACATAATATTCCATGGTGTACATGTAATACAATTTATTAATCCATTGGTGGATCGATGGGCACTTAGACTTTTTCTGTGATTTAGCAATTGTGAACTGGGCTGCAATAAACATTCTGGTACAAATATCTTTGTTATAAGGGGATTTTTGGTCTTCTGGGTATATACCTAGTAGAGGAATTACAGGATTGAGATCGCTAACTGTTCTCCAACATCTTGCCAAAAGGAATGTATTAATTTGCATTCCCACCAGCAGTGCAAAAGTGTTCCCTTTTCTCCACATCCACACCAACATCTCTGGTCTTGGGATTTAGTGATATAGGCTAATCTTATTGGAGTTAGATGATATCTCAAAGTTTTGATTTGCATTTCTCTGATGATTAACGATGATGAGCATTTTTTTATATGTCTGTAGGCCGTGTGCCTGTCTTCTTCTGAGAAGTTTCTTTTCAAGTCCCTTGCCCAGCCTGCAATGGGATCACTTGTTCTTTTCTTGCTTATATGTTTGAGTTCTCTGTGGATTCTGGTTATTAAACCTTTGTCAGAGACATAACCAGCAAATATCTTCTCCCATTCTGAGGGCGGTTTGCTTGCTTTACTTACTGTGTTCTTGGCTGTGTAGAAGCTTTTTAGGGGCTCTGTAGTGTATTTTTGAAGCTGCGTCAATTGCCTGGGGGGTCCTCCTCATAAAATACTCGCCCAGACCAATTTCTTCAAGAATTTTTCCTGTACTCTCTTCTACTAATTTTATGGTTTCATGTCATAAGTTTAAATCGATAATCCAGTGACAGTCTATCTTAGTTAATGGTTAAAGGTGTGGGTCCAGTTTCAGTCTTCTACAGGTTGCCAGCCAGTTCACCCAGCACCATTTGTTAAATAGGGACTCTTTTCCCCACTGAATGTTTATTTTTTTTAATGATACATAGTTCAGATTAATTTTTTTTATTTTTTTTTATTACTATTAGATCATAGCTGTGTACATTGATGCAATCCTGGGGCACCATGCACTGGTTTTATAAACAGTTCGACACATTTTCATCACACTGGTTAACATAACCTTCCTGGCATTTTCTTAGTTATTGTGTTAAGGCAATCATGTTCTGCATTCACTAAGTTTCACATGTACCCTTCTAAGA
>CAUYPK010039028.1:0-13814 GCA_963574355.1 Loris lydekkerianus | reverse complement strand
AATAAAACTCTGTGAACGTAATTTGCACACTTCACAATTCACCCATTTCAAGTATAGATTTCAAGGTTACACCTTCAGGGATCACTTGTATAGTTTATTTAATTTTTTTTTTTTTAATCAAGAAAGATTTCTTTAAGGTATAGAGGAGAGAAATAGAGGGAAAAAAAAGAAATGAAGGAAAGAAAAGAATTGAAAGAGCACAGGACTGAGATCAAGGGAACTGGATGAAGGAAAGATAAAGTGAGGGAGAAGAGAAGAGAGTGAAGGAAGAAGGGAAACCAAAAAGCGAAAATGACGAAACTTGATGTCTCATTTCTACAACATAGCCTTCTGGCATGCTGAGATGAGTGGAGTTTCTGAACAAGGGGGTGCTGATAAAAGGATGAACAAGAGTCAGAGCCTGTCTCTATGAAAAAGTAAGAAATTATCTAGGCGTTGTGACAGGCACTTGTAGTTCTAGCCGAATGGAAGTCTTTGGCAGGAGGATTGCCTGAATCCTTGAGTTTGAGGTTGGTATGATCTAGGCTGAGGTCATGAAAGACTAGTGTGGACCACATACAGAAACTGTATTTCAAAAATACCCAGACATACACCCATGCACATAAAAAACCAAAAAACCAACCAACATTGTCATCATCTGAAAAAACTAGAATTACCTTGATGGCTCAAGCAAAGTTGACATATTTAAGATATGTGAAGCTATAACCAATTGAGACAGTAGGAAGGCACTGTAAATTTGTAAGCTTTTCTGAAATGTATGTTTTGAGGCAGGTGTGAAACAGGTTCTGAAACAGTGTCCCATGGGATATGCTTGTAGCTCAGTGACTGGGACCCCAGGGCCATATAACAAGTGTGATGAGTTTGATCTGGCCCTGGCCAACCTGTAAGAAAATATAACTGGATATTGTGGCTGGTGCTTGCAAGCAAGTAGTTCCAGCTACTTGGTCAGTTTAGGCAAAATAATTGCATATTTTGAATTATATTTACAGATTGGTGTATATTGAACAAGCTTTGAAAACCTAGGATCAAACACACTTGGTCATGGTGTAAAATTTTTTTAGGTTTTGCTGGGTTCTGTTTGCTAGGATCTTTTTTCTTTCTCTTTTTTTAAATTGTTAAATCATAGCTGTGTACATTTGTGCAGTCAAGGGGTACAATGTGCTGGTTTCATATACAACCTGAAATATTCTCATCAAACTGTTCAACATAGCCTTCATGGCATTTTCTTTCTTATTGTATATAGACATTTGTATTATGCATTTAGTAAGTTTTGCCTGTACCCATTCTAAGATGAACCATAGGTGTGGCCCACCCATTACCCTATCTTTGCCCTAACTTCCCCCTTCTTTGCCCTCCCTTGGCCCTTTACCCATATTCTTGTGCTATAGTTAGGTTATAGCATTCATATGAAAGCTATAAGTTTATGGTAGGGCTGAGTATTTTGGATACTTTTTTCTTCATTCTTGAGATACTTTGCTAAGAATATTTTCCATCTCAATCCATGTAAACATGAAAGAGATAAAGTCTCCATCTTTCATAATATTGATGAATTAATTTTCATTTAGTATAACTATGAAATCATCTGCACCCCAGTCTAGCAGGTGTCCTGAACAAAAGAGAATTGAATGTAGTTTTTACAAGTGGTAGGAGCCCCATGATAAGTTGGGAAGATTTCCAAATATTTGTTTTAGTAAAATTACTGCCCAAATCTTGAAACAGTGGTTTTTTTACCCTTCCCTATGGAGAATTTTATCCATAGATCTACACAGAATAAAGAAAAGGACAATTGTATTATTGAGCTGACACATTAAATGTGTGGGGTACCACAGCTGCAGTTTAGTTATGGAGCTCACGCCTTTTTTCTCTGCCTTTCCTCCATGTTATCAAGTGATGGATTATTGGAAGTCAAAAGAAACCCTGTTGAGTTTCTATATCTAACTTAGGGTTGTACCAGAATTAATTATACCCTCTGCTACTTTGCAAGGAATTGTCACCAATAAATTCTAATAAACACTAGTAGTAAGATTTTATTCAGGCCATCTCAAAGAAATTAGAACATAATAGTGAGATTTAACAATGCAGACGTTATATTATTGTGTTGTTTATATGAAAATGGATATGACATGGAGAGGTATATAAAATGAGCAGAAGAGAAATCTGAGCTGGGCCACTGTTTTGATTATGCATATTTATGCATAATGTGGAAGTTATTCCATGAAACCTCTTCTCCTAAGATGGATAACCTATTTTTGGAAGCCTTATTCTATTTTTAAAAAATATTTCCACGTGTCAGTACTACCCTGGTACAATATTTATGAGTGCCTTGTTTAAATTGTACCTTAATTTTTTTAGTCTCCCAAGTTGTAAGACACAATGCTAATACGCAGTAGCCCAGTGAGCAGTGGAGATAATGATGTGGTACTGTTGAGTGGCTGCGGGGGAACAGGTTCACTGTACATGGTCTGGAATGACTCTGATTTGTGTTATGAGCATAATGTTGTTTTACAATTTTCTACTATGATTACTCTGTCATTACCACACTACCATTTCTGTATTTTATTTTATGAACTCAATAGTGGGAAGTCAAAGAAAGATCTATGTTAACCACCTTATTAAGGAATTAAAAAAATTAGTTTGCTGAACTGCTTTAATACATGCTGTGCACATTCCTCCTATATATACCCTTTTCTCTCTTTCTTGCTTTATCTTTGTGTGTGTGTGTGTGTGTGTGTGTGTTGCTTGAAATATTCATGTCATTGTGATGAAATTGACTTAGGGAGCACTATGTGTTATTAACATCATGATCCCACCTTTCAAAGGGGCGTTCTCCTACCTTGTTTCAGCTTTCATCCAGAGATGTGCAGAAAATGGAGATGGCAGGGGGCCATGAAGTACATAAACTGTGTAGTTTACTGTGAATCTTAGTTAATGGTGAAAGGTGTGGGTATATTCTTTATTCTTCTAAACCCAGTCCAACATTATTCCATGCTTCTGATAATTAAGAGGCTGGTTAAAACAATGACAGGTTGAACAGCATCTGCTGCCGTGTTGCTGGAGATAAATCGCTCCTCTGTTCCACCCCAGGCTCTATTCTGCCTCCTAATTTTGGAGCCCAGTATAGTAGGATTCCTTCTATGTCTGAAGCTCAGTAATACAGCGCCAAGCTTTTTAATCCCCTCTCGCTGCTGATGAGAGAAACCGTTGTAAGACAAGTTTGTTTTAAACCCAATTACATTTCGTTCCTTTATTAGTACTGTTTAGCATGTGGGTTGTGCCTTATGAATTTTGGTTACATAATGGCTGATTAAATCAACGAATAAATGGAGGAACAAAGGAATAATGAGTGAGATGGAAAGTTAAGAGAAGCCTCTTGAGGTCTCTAACAAAAAACCTTTTTTAAAATGCAAGAGATAATCATACAGTTATGGAGATTGAAGATCTCCATATGGAGTTATGGAGAAATCTCAGTAGGTTGCCACTTCCCCACCCTGATACCAACTATGTAACACATCCTCTTTACATTACAGTAGAGAAATTAGTCAGTTTTACTATTATTTCTAAAGGAGATACAGCAAAGGTGGTAAAACTCCTTTGATACAATATCTCTGTTTATTTATATTAAGGAATGCTTATGCCAGATCTGTAAGGATATATATATATCCCTTATCTTAAATAAATACATATTTAAATATGTAAGTATTTAATACGTAAGGGATCTCCCTGGCATGGTGTAATGATGTTCAGTCTAAGGTGGCTGTGAGTAGAATTCATGGTTTAGCTACAACCTTGGCCTCTCAACACCCAGGAGTTTTTTTAAAGTAACTAGGCCTGCCCTTCCAGTTGTTGAGAAAACCCAGTAGTCACTGGTGTGTCCCAATCGTCCCTCTGCCAGCACGCATGCAGAGCCATCTACTGAGACATGGCCCTGCTTTCCAGTGGTGGGCCCAATGGAACCTGGGTGGTCTACACTTATGCGCTGCTCTTCCTAGGAGTGAAACAGCTCAGGAAACGGTCGCATTTTTTTATCCCTTCACACTCTGTAACAACTGTCTCCTTGCAGTTCTAAGAATAAGAGAAGGCCATCATCAATATGAGAGTGACCACTGATGAGGGCACAATCTGGTTAACCATGTGCATCTGGACAATGATATGCAGAAACAGGCAACTAGCAGTGGCAACCACAACCAGAGAGAAGTGAGAAGTCTAACATCAGTAAGACGTGAGAAAGCGAGCAGTGAGCCTACCAGGAAGGGGCTGGAGCTCGGCGAGAGGAGCCGGGGAGTGAAAGGGAGCAGCACCAGCTTGCAAGGGAAGTACAGCTTTACAAGTCGCCTGCTGTACACAGCAGGTGGGCCTTAACCAATAGCCAAAACCACTCCCCACAATGCTAGTGCAGTGGAGGTCACAGTGAAGGGCACAGCCAGGTCCTGGGTCCCACCAAGCATTGACCCTGACAGTGCAATTTCAGCTCACGTGGAGAATAACACTTCCCTTAAGGGCAGGTGTAAGTTAACTCTAAGTGCTATTAGCCATGGGAGTAGATATACAAATAATAAGGAATTCAATCTCCCAGAGTGCCATAGTGTATTTTATGTATTTTAAAACAGTTAAAGGAGTAGATTTAGCTGTATCCCGTATCATTTATATGTGGTAGAAACTGAATAAAATATTTAAGAGAAATTTGTCTCTGGGACTTCTAAGTTTATTGACATGCTTAGGAAATTTTTGACTAATTCTGTGATTAGCATTTAAGGTTTAAGGCGATATGATTTAATAAGTTATTGAGTTTAAATGTATTAGATTTAGATAATGTTTAAATCTTTTTAAAAGTCTTTAATTGATTTCATGATAGCAATAATTCCTATCCATGCATAAAATCCTATTGGATGTTAAATACAGTAATGGCTTAAAAGGAAAAATTTTAAACTGCATAACTGTTGTTATAAAAAATTGAATTTTTAGTTTTTAAAAATATACAAAATAGTAATTGTGTTAATTTCATTGAATTCACTTTTTAATTGTTTGGTTGTTTGGCCCTGGACTACCAAGCCCTGAGTAAAATGTAAAAATGACAGACATAACCCTTGCACTGAGAGTGCTTAAATCTAGCAAGAAACGGACATGAAAAAATAACAGGGCAAAAAGCTGGGAAATACAAAGCAACTGGTAATTATTACTCCTGGGAAAGGCAATAGGAAAAGTAGAGAAGCTACAAAATTGATTTTGCTTAACAGCCAGTCCTAAGTTTCTTGGTAGTACACAAATGACGACCTTAAAAAATGTTTCTAAAACCAGAAGACGTCCAGGAAATCAAACTTTCTGTGTTCACTCTGCTTAATTATGTTTTTACTCTCCATGCAAGGCTTTTACCATGAGAGGTATAAGAAAAAACTTCTGTAAATACCAAGGACTGCTCATTTTAAAAGTCAGCCAAATAGCATGAGCCATTCCATTAAATTCTAATTAAAAACTATTTTCTCTTTCTCTTTCTTCTTCTCCTTCCTGTCTTTCTCTGTCTCTCCCTCCTTTGAATCACTCTAGCTTTACTGTGTTATACTCTCTCCTCTCAGACGCCTGGATTGAAAAGAGCCTCATCCATTCCATCCGCAGGAAAAAGCCCGGCAGAACCCAGGGCACCCTTTAGAAGGGCCTGCCTGCAAGGTTGGCCTTGGCTGGCATCAGGAATCAGGGCTTTTGGACGATTCCCAGCGGATCACTCCTGTCACCTTGATCCTCCTCCCTCATATTCCTCAGGCGCCTCTGTGCCCCTGGCTGTGTGCCTCCATCTCTTCCTCTATAACCACAGTTAAGTTCCTAGCTCAGGACAGCGTAGTTGGTTCTCGCCGAAATAAGACGTTTTCCTCTTTCAGCTAGGGGTTCAAGGACACACTTTCAGACAGATTCAAATGCTTCTTGCCCAACATACTACAGTGATATCCCAGTTCAAAAGTGATCTTTTTAAACATCAAAATCTAAATATTGAATTTCTGCATGAAGATACTTCCTAATTAACCCTTGCATTTTCCTCGCTTGTACTAGCTCACGTGACTTTCAATATTTCCACTAACTTCCCACATACCCCACTAGACCCCTCTCGTTCTTTCTTGTATTGTGTGCGTGCATGGCAGATATCTTATTAGCCGGATTTACTTCTCTGCATGTCATTACCTCCTCTTCTCTCTTTCTCATGCTGTCCTATATTATTTATTTATTTTTTTGTATTAGCATCTTTAAGTCTTGAAAATACATTCTTTCATTTGACTTCTTCTGTATAACACCCAACACATTATTATGTATCAATGGGTTATTCCCTAAAATGAATTTAATTTTAAAATTGTAAAGGGTTAAGACCAGCAAGGTATCTTAGAAATCGTCAAATTCAGGTTTTTCCAAAGTATTTTTATTGAATACTATTTCCAGGAGAAGTTAAAATTTGCTATTTTTCTAAAACAAGAAAAGAAAAATAGTTTTTCGGTATTTAGTCAAATGATTTTTTGGCAATGCTGGAGAAAACAGTTAGGCAGATTTCTTTACTGCAGCAGTTCTCCATGGGAATGCGTTTTGTGAATCTCTGAGAATGGAATGCCACGTGCTAATTGTCCAAGAAACGATATTTTGGGAGGAGCTCATCCCAGCACTAGTGTCCCATGGAGCCCACTTTGGAGAACGATGGTCTACTAGGCCTCACCCAAGGGATTGCCATGTCCCAGGGCTCTGTGTCACACTGACCCTCTACGTCACACTGATCCACTAATTACAATAGATTAAGGATCAAAGGAGATTAATTGAGAAATAAGAAATCTAAGCATTTCAAAAGGCATTGGTAAACTTTTGAAGTTTTTCTCACACCAATATCTGACCCAGACTCTTAAGCTGTTTTAAGTTCAGAGCGTGTGTCAGCGGTCCCCTAGATTTGACTCAGTGGTTTGCTATAAGAACAACGGGATGCAGAAAAGCTGTTATATTCATGGTTGTGGCTTATGTCAACCAACAGATACAGATTACAACTCAGCAAAGGGAAAAGTACATAAAGCAATGTCCAGAATAATGCAGGCGATGTTCTCCATGTGTCCTCTCCCAGCAGGACACGTTTAATTTTTCCCATGACAATGAGTGACACTTTCTCCCACGCTCCCAGGGAGTCACAGGGGCACATTTAATTCTATGCACAACAATGTGTATGAAGAAGATCAGAACATGGCACCCTAACCTATGCCACTCTGGAATACTGTTTTGAAGGAACTAATTAATTTCCTTTAGGAAGGACTTTTTGACCTCTCACTTATAAGCTAAAGGCAGAGCATAAATTTCTCTCATTATCAGAGAGGGAGAATCAGCACCAAGATGAATGTGTATGAGCGAACCTAACAACCCTCAGCTTCCATTAGCTTTCCCCACGTGGTTCCTAATCGCTTTCCCTCATTGAACACCTCTAACCTCCTTTCTTACTTTTTCCTTTATGTCTCTGCAATTTCTTGCTCTTGGTCAAAATGTTATATAAGGTCAAAGGCCTATCATTTCTTTGGATCTTTTCTTCTTGTACATGAAGGCCTGCGTGTACACATACAAATGTTAACGAAAATGAAATTCTTACATTTCTCCTGTTAATCTTTCATCAGTTTAACTCTCAGGCCCAGAATCTAATAAGACACAGGAAAAATCTCTCCTCCCCTACTTATGACAACACCTGTAAAGTATTGTCAACCAAGGAATTGTACCCAATCCTTAGTGACCAGGTGGTTAGCGAGGGTTAGTCTGACTCAGCTACTCAGACTCCAGCCCCTCAGAGCAAAATAAAGTGTCCACTATTAATCACATCATTAAATTGCCCATTGGTGTCACACCACTCAGGACTCAGCACATGGAAATTCTTATCAGAAAATAATCCAAGGGCTCGGCCGTCATGTGCCAGGTGCTGGCCAAGGGCATTTCTTAGGATTGTGCAGGGCTTAAGTAGCCCACACCCGCTAAGGTAGCCTTTCCCTGCATAAATCACTGCCCAGATTTTCACCTCACAGCAAGATAACAATTATATTTGGGAGGAGAGCACGTTTCTTTTCATTAAAAATACCCTGAGTAAACAGCGTTATTAACCCAGTACCTTTAGGAATATTTATAGTTTTAGTGTATTTTTCATTTCCCTCGTAAATGCTATCCAGGAAAACCAAGCAGGGTTTAGAAAGCTAGAAGTGCATTTGTGAGGACCAACTGGGAACAATTTAAAACAGAATCAGTACAGTTACTAATCACTAATCCATCCAATATTTTTCAAGAAGACATACTGACTTTCTGGTATTCTATGGGCAACAAAGAGAAAACTCATGACCATCTCAGGAAGAAATGTTTTATTTCAGGGAAGAATTCTTACCCTTTAATTACGTACATTAAAATGTTATAGAAATTCCTCAGCAAGTTGAGTTTTAGTTAAACCTAGAAACAAAATACATTTTGCCATATTTTAACACTTAATTGGCTGTGAGATTGTCTGCTTAAGATCTTCATAGTTAGGAAAAAAACAAATTAACTAGGTAGGAACAATTTTTTGTCCTTCACTCTCACACATTCTCAGCATCTAAGTTCTGACACCAGATGGGTGGGGGTGTTCTCTCCCACCAAACAGTTCACCACTACCACTTGGGTATTCTACAATTCATTTCCAACACTAACCAGAGTTAGGGCAGACCCCAGAGATTAAGGGCTTCGACCCACAAAACTGACCCCCCACTTCCAATGCCAATCATAACTGGCAGTTTCCCATGTTACCTACCACTTGCCTGGCTGGGCTGCAGACTGGAAGTTCCCACAAGCCCCTTCTCATAATAAGTTGCTTTAAATTATCATTTATAAAAAGAATAACAAGCTAACAGCCAGATGAAGAGGTGCTCGGTGCAAGATTTGAAAGGGTCCTAAGTGCAGGAGCTTCTGTCTCCATGGATTTGGGGTGGGCCACCCCCCAGCATGTAGGTGGCTTTTCGTTCACCAGCCTGGAAGCCCTCTGAACCGTTTCCCTTCCATGGTGCTGCTAGAAGGCTCTCAGGAAGTCCCATCCGCAGGCTCCTTTTGAGCAGCCAGTGATGTTCACTGCTCTTGGTTTCCCTTATATCGTCTTCCCTCAATAACTTCTTGATTGATTCTTGAGCAGCGATGTATATCTGGTGCAGTTAGGACACTTTAAATCTTTCGATCTGGCCAGTATGATTTTTCTGAAGTAAGAAACTCCTAGTCCTTTTTAAGACTTTTGAGCTAGGTGGTGGATGAAAATACTGAAGACCCAGAGACTGAGACCAACTTGTCAAATTAGGAAAACAGATCCCTTTGCATGCTGTTGTATCTGTACAGCTGCCTTGACCTAGATCTGTTGTGCCCATCTTTTGCAATCTGCTAGGGTTTGGGCTTCAGCTAGAGGTGGGCAGACACGAGCAAACCTCAGCTCACCGGACAGCACTTCTGCAGGATGGCTCTCCATGTGGCCTTGGACCAACCCAGTTTGCTCCTCATTCTCATTTGTAATTCTCAAAAATAATTATAGAATGTGCTAGAAGTGCAACATCCTGGGAGGTAGAGATGGCGGGAACAGCCGGCTCCTCTCCTCACCCAGAACACAATGTCCTTATAACTTTAACCCAGAGTGTCACGTGGCCTCTGGGTACAAAACACTGAGCTGGCTCCTTTCTGGGTCCCTCCACTGTGGTGGACACTCCATCTACCCCAGGAAGATTTCATGAGCTTTGCAAAACCAGCTCGCAATAAATCCCAGGCCTCTGTTGTGCTTTTCTGTCTACCTGTAAACAATAAACATGCTTCATGTAACTGGTTCTGTGCATGGACGTCGGTCTCTCGGGATTCGGACGAGTCGGTAACAGTGCACAGTGAACCTCTTCACAGCTCATTTCTCTTCTTTCTTCTCCACCCCTCTTGTTTCACCAGCACGCAGCAACTAAACACCCAAAGATATGGTTATTCCTTGGATGCAAAACAATTATTCCACAAGGATTCTCACCAGCTGACTTGTACATACTATTAACTATGGCTATGACAACAATTGTGTTACTTTTTATCCCTGATACCTCACAATGAGAAATCGTGATCTATGTTGTCAAGGAAAGAAATGCCATAAGGTTAATGAGTGACGATTCCTTCACATCACTGAAGATCTTTGACCAGGTCTCTGCAGGAGAAGGTGTGAGAATATCAAGACTGCCTGCTCCTCATGCACTTTACAGTTCAGGTGGATTTAATGAGCATTTTCTTAAAGCATTGTGGGTATACACAGATTAAAAAGATGTGGCCTCTGCCCCTGAGGACTCTGAGTTAAGTGAGAGCAACAGAAATATGGAAAAGCATTTTGAAGGTAGTGTGGTTAAGTGTTAACCAGAGGCAAATTTAATTTACTGTGAAGCTAAGCGAACTTAAGCTCTCCCTTCCACTGGACCTTCTAAGGGAGAAGGTTCTTTATAATATGTTCATATGATCATACGCTCTTATGAACTACAAAATTAAGCCATTTGTATACACTTTTGCTTAAAAATGACACCTCAACTTAACAAACTCCAGAGCCTACACTGTTATAGATCTGCCCTGATGCTGCTCGAGTTGTATTTATAGGGTGCAGTGGGTTTAACCGGTAAGGACTGAAGAATAAACACCTCTTCTATTCAGAAAACTGGCAACACAAACAATAAGACACCCTTAAGATGCTGCTACTATCAGCAAAGACTTCAACAACAAAAAAATTATTTTCTATGTGAAATTAAGAAAAAGTTCAAGTCAAAGTACAATCATCCATCATTGAAGCTCTTTAAGGATTGGCCACTTTCCAAAGGTTCTAAAACTGATCACCAGGGAGTAGTTTTTACACACAGGTGTGAATATGCTAGTTTTGAAATGGAAAACTTTTATTAAAAAGGTGGCAAAGCAATTTATAGCAGTAACATGGGTACTATGGAATTAGGAATTAATAAGCCTTGGGAATCCCTAGTTATGTAAGGTATATAGATAGCTAGCTAAATTTAAAGGAGAACTTATGTATATTTTGAACACGCTTGTGCATGTACGTGTGGGCTTCATTATGTCAACCCTCACTCCAGGCATGCAAGTGACCTCGCTTGACACTATACACTCTCTTCCTGCCTCTCACGGGATCTGTGGTAGAGAGTGAAAGATAGATACATTCATTCTCTCTTTGTCACCATCTTTAAAATCCTTACTTCAAAACAGGGGATGGTGAGAGTGGTGGCTTTCATCTATAATCCTAGCACTGTAGGAGAACGAGGCGGGTGGATTACCTAAGCTCAGAAGTTCAGGACAAGCCTGAGCAAGAGCATGACCCAGTCTTTACTAAAAATAGAAAAAAAAAAAAATTAGCTGGGCATTGTGATGGCTACCTGTAATCCCAGCTATCTGGGAGGCTGAGACACAAGAGAATCACTTGAGCCCAAGGGTTTGAGGTTGCTGTGAGCTATGATGCCACAGCACTACCCGGGGTGACAAAGTGAGACTCAAAAAATAAGCGAACAAACAATAACAACAAAAACTATAGGGGTTGGGAACAGAATGGGGTATAACTAAGTTGAGACTCATTATTTGAATGGGGAAAAAAAAGGTAGCAATGACTATTGCAGGGCAATTGTTAACATCTACAGTTTCTAGTTCCCCCAAAGCATGGCCTTTTCCCCAAGGCTACTGCAAAGCTTTCAGAGTTATCTCAGGAAAAAGTCAGGCTTCCACTTACTGTCCACAGGAACTTGGGCCATTTGCAAAGCAACTGGGGTATTTCCTTCAGAAGGCAAACAAGGCCTGGTGTGGTGGCTCACGCCTGTAATCCTAGCACTCTGGGATGCCAAGATGGGTAGATAGCTTGAGCTCATGAGTTTGAAACCAGTCTGAGCAAAAGTGAGACTCCCCATCTCTACTAAAATAGAAAAACTGATGCAAGAGGATCACTTGAGCCCAAGAGTTGGAGGTTGCTGTGAGTTATGATGTCAAGGCACTTTGCCCAGGGAAACAGCTTGAGACTCTGCCTTAAAAAAATAAAGAAAGAAAGAAAAGAAAACAAATAAGCATCTTTTTTCTTTGCTGCTTCTAAAATGAGCCATAGTTATTGTTATTACCCATAATACCCTTCCCTACCATTCTTTCTCCTTTTCTCCTTCCTTCTCCTATTTTTTTCTTCATCTTTTTTTTTTAAACAGAGTCTCACTCTGTCACCCTTGGTAGAGTGCTGTGGCATCACAGCTCACAGCAACCTCCAGCTCTTGGGCTTAAGTTATTCCCTTGCCTCAGCCTCCCAAGTAGCTGGGCCTATAGGCGCCCGCCACAATGCCTCACTATTTTTTTGTTGCATTTTTTTAGCTGTCCTGGGCTTGGTTCGAAACCACCAACTTTCGTGTATATGGCTGGCACTGTAACTACTGTGCTTCGGGCACCGAGCCTTTATGTCTTTTTAGAATCTCTTATATTTTTCCAATTTTAAGAAAATGGATTTGTATAGCTTTTGGCATTTTTTAATTTAGCCAGAAAAATAATTAGAATCTTATACTAGTTTTTATAGCTTCTGTTACTTGTTTTACTCATTTAAAAACTTAAAAATCCTCTTGTTCTAGATACTGGTGAACAGATACAAAGTTGAGTAAGGCCTTTCTTTGGACTTGGAGTGTATCCTGTATCTGCCTCCCAACGTGGTCCTGTCTACACTGTAAAATGACTCAACTGTACTTGTCCAAACTCTATTTTGCAGCCTGCAAGCTCCTTTAAAGGAAGAAGTGTCAGGCTAGATCTTCCGATGTCCTTTGTAGGCAGACAGGTTTTCACACAGGAAGGATGCTCAGAAATTATTTGGTAGGGAAAGGGACTGACTAATTTCTATGAGCTTTCTCTCTGGCAAAGGGCATTCAACAAGACTATTTCCTTGCTTTTAGAGGACAATCATGGTCTATTATGTTCAAGTTTGAGAAAAATCACCTAGTTGGAAAAACAATTCTAGGCTCTGCTAGTAACTACCTATGGGGTAGTTAGGCAATTTAACCTCTCTGAAGATCAGTATCTTCATATGTAAAATGAAGATAATATTCTACTTCATTGAAAGTAAATGTTATAAAAAATAAATGTGAGGCCAGGTGTGGTAGCTCATGCCTATAATCCCAGCACTCTGGGAGGCAGAGGTGGGTGGATTACTTGAGTTCAGGAGTTCAAGACCACCTTGAGCAAGAATAACACCCTGTCTCTCTACTTAAAAAATAAATAAATAGAAAACTTGCTACATCTTGTAGCAGACACCTATAGTCCCAGGTATTCAGAAGGCTGAGTCAAGAAGAACACTTGAGCCCAGGAGTTTGAGGTTGCTATAAGCTCTGAAGTCATGGTACTCTACCCAGAGTGACAGAGTGAGACTCTGTCTTAAAATAAATAAATGTGAGATAATCTATGAAATATATAGCATATTTCACAAAATAAATATTCACAAATGCTTCTGTAACTATTACTACATAAAATGCCAAGTTTGATGCCTGAAATAACTATGATTAATATCTTAGTTGTCATCATTTCTAGGCACGTAAGCGTCCCTGTTTTAGCAATAATGCAGGACAGAATCTTATTTAACGGTTTAGCTCTTCCCTCTGTAGACTTTACAAGAAAGCCTCAGGGTTATTTTTTTTATTATTATTAAATCATATCTGTGTACATTAATGTGATCATGGGGCACCATACACTAGTTTCATAGACCGTTTGACACATTTTCATCACACTGGTTAGCATAGCCTTCCTGGCATTTTCTTAGTTATTGTGCTAAGACATTTACATTCCACATTTACTAA
>CAUYPK010039024.1:0-28299 GCA_963574355.1 Loris lydekkerianus | reverse complement strand
GGAAGTTGCACTAGGCCTCAGGCACATGGCAGGGCCCAACAATTCCCTCTTTTGTTTTTTGTATGGCAGAAAAACATAGCCCCTGTCTTAGGTTGCCTGCTCTTGCAGTTTCAGTCTTACCCGTCACGGGGATACAAACATCAATGGTTTGGTCCCTGTCTTAGGTTGACTGAATGCTGAGTGATCTTACCCGTCTTTGGGTACTATGAATGTAATCCACCATGCAGCCTCTCCATATCCTGTCTTAGGTTGTCCCTGCTTTGGGAATCTTACCCGTCATTGGTGCTATGGAGGGCGATGAAGAATAATAGTTAGATTCTTAGTTAATGAGCCAGCTGCTAGCACACATTTTAATCTGTGTGCACATATAACCCTCTTAGGAAAAGAGAAAAATATCTACTCCTGGAGTGCAGGGATAGATGAAAAGAAGGAAAATGGGAAAGGGCCCATTTGCTCTTCTCTAAAAGGAATAGAGTATTAGTTCTGAAAGGAGTATCAACTAATATGTAGAGATCAAAATCAATAATATCCTATATTTCTTTCATTTAAAAATTACATTGATGAAGACTTTGATAAAGGCAATCAGTCATAAAGTAAAGATTCAAAGAACTTAGACTTCCACAAATATTTAGTTTTGGGTAAAATGACTTAATGAGGGGAACTGATCTTCCCTTGGTCCTAGAGCCCTTATGAGACTGTGCCCACACATATGAACATGCAGTTCTGAAGGGCTATTCACACCCATGGTGTTGGTAGCTGTTCTTCTTAGAATTTTTTTCTGATACCTATGTCCACTTTCCAGATCTACTATCTACTACCTGCCATGTTTCTGGCTCTCTGATAATCTCTGACTCCATCTGTTCCAGGAACTTGCCACATGGGCTCTTGTTCTGATCATCATTTTGGACAACTAACCTCCATCTTACCACCTCGGACAATATTCATTCAATATGCTGCGTTTGTCATAGCAGAGGGGAAGTCCCTAGCTCCTCCCTTGCACACCGCTTCCCTAGCCTGCTTTGAAAAACTTCTCTAGCATACATTGTACTGGGTCACTCTTACCTTCCAATGATGTTTCACATAATTGAAATCTACAGGTGTCTAATAAACAGTGCTTTTTTAGTGCTTGATACTCCCTCAAAAGAAGAGTTAGATAGAAAACAGGATTATTCATCACATAATTAGAGAAAAGCTGTAAAGGGCAAATATTTCAGGGACATTACATAAGAGTTTAAATTCATCTGAAAATGTGTGGAACTTATATCTAATCTTCTCCATAATCAAGTGGGTTGTGGTGATGATAACTGCAGACAGGGAGAAAAGTGGGCGTGGGGGAGAGAAAGGAACTGATTTCTTTTAGAGGAAATATGGGGCAATATGGAAGGAAATTGAGATGGATTGGGGGAGAGGTAAACCCAGAGGCTAGAATAGGTCATAAATTTTACCTACCTCAAAATGGTGCCTGAAATCAGCCCTAAGAAAATGTAGGTTTTGTATTACTCTTCTCATTACTTGCCTCCCTTGGCCAAAATAATTGGAAATCGATTGGGCATGCAAATCTGGGGGAACACTAAAGACCGAAGTGTACACTATAAAAAAAAAAAAAAAAAAATCAGTCTGCAGCCACTGATTGTTGAGTCCTCTCTCAGCACCAACTTGCTTTCCCCTGGTTTTCCTCATTTCAGTAAACAATACCTCCGTTTATTACAAGACTCAGTCTGAAAACTTTACAGTCATCTTTGATTCTTCCATTTTGTTCAAACCATGGGGCCAGCATAAAATGCAAATTTGTTTCTATAGCCTATAGGTCCTTCAGGATCTGGCTCCTGGCTAATCCCTAGTTTAATTTTCTTCTACCCTCCCCTTGCACATTCCAATGCCATTGACTCTCTGCTGTTCTTGGAATGCACATACAAGCTCCACCTCAGGGCCTTTGCACGTATAGTTCTGTCTGTTAGTCTTCTGTCCCTGGATATCCCCGTGGTTCCCTTCATTCAGGTCTCTGCCCACACAGTGGTGCATTACAGAGGTCTTCCCTTGATACCCTATCTGAAATAGCCTTCCTGTTACTTAGTTTATCCTGTTTTTTTTTTTTTTTTTAATTATAGTGCTGCTACTATGTGACATAATAGTAGGCACTACTGTGTTTGTTATATACTTATATTTGTATTGATTTCTTGTTTATTTCACTAAAAGGTGCTATATACTATCTATTTTCTTTATATCTTTTGTTGCTCATTTGTGATATCAAGGTTTGTTGAATGAATGAATAAATAAATATAAGGTGATCTTCTTGGAAAGTAGTCATAACCTAGAACCAAGTACATTAAAACAACTTTGTGATTAAGTCAAGGGTAAACAGCAAGCATTTCATTGTTTTCAAGGTGTTGAGTGAGAAAACCACTTACTGCTTCCCTTAGAGGTGCTGCTTGCTTTTCTTGGCCACCGACAAAGGTAGCCTGGAGCTTCCCTGGAGGAAAACAGCCCCACGCAGAAGGAGATGACACTAAATCCAGGCCAGGTCTTTGGCAGTTCTTGAATCATAAGTTTTTGATGAATCAGTTGCTTTTGTGGGGAAGCTCACATTGCAAACACTTAAAGGAACAATAGTGAGCCCAACAGTGACAATGACTCCTAAGGAAGGATGAAGGAGACAAATTTCAATATAAAGTTCTGTGGTGACTGAGTAGGTGTCTCACAACTTGGTCTGATAACCTTTGTTAACTATGGTGGATTTGTCATGGTCTGGGCTGCTTGAAACAGTTGTATGAATGTACAAAATATAGACCACCTGCTTATAGTCCTAGGACCCTTGTAAATAGAGAAGTCCTTCTATCTCTGCCAACTAAAGGACAGACCATAAATAGCGCAGACTGCATGTGACATATAAAATGAACCAGTATGGTGTATAAAATGGATCAATAAGTGTATGGTGGCTCGGTGCCTGTGGCTCAAGCGGCTAAGGCACCAGCCACATACACCTGAGCTGGTGGGTTCAAATCCAGCCCGGGCCGGCCAAACAACAATGCCCGCTGCAACCAAAAAATAGCTGGGTGTTGTGGCGGGTGCCTGTAGTCCCAGCTACTTGGGAGGCTGAGGCAGGAGAATTGCTTGAGTCCAGGAGTTGGAGGTTGCTGTGAGTTGTGATGCCACAGCACTCTACTCAGGGTGACAGCTTGAGGCTCTGTCTCAATAAATAAATAAATAAATAAATAAATAAATAAATAAATAAATAAATACATAAATAAATAAAAAGTGTATGGTGTATAAAATGAACCGGTAAGTGTTTAGTGTCCAGAATTTGGGAGCCCATGTCTGGTCAGAATCTTATTTAGAAGATAGGAAGTCTGATTTGAGACGCAAGATGAATTTAGGAGACACGGAAGGGCCTAGCCACAACAGAGATGAAAGATCAGAAAATACAATCCAGGAAAAAGAAAATTGAAAGTCGAACCAGTAGTTGTTTTCTGATTGGTAAAGTGGTCTTTTGCAGAGAGTAAGGAAATGCTGTTTTTTTACCACCTCGTCTTTGAAGTCCCTGTAACTGTCATCTACTATGAATCACACCTGTCTTATAGGGCAGCGCCTGGCTGTGTGGCTGTCTATCCCTGCTGCCTAGAATGTCCTTCCTCCTCCTTTGTTATCTGGGGAAGGCCCCTTTTCGATCCTTCTAGGTGAACAAGAGCTCCATGTCCTTTCCTTCCACAGTCTGTAATTTGTTTGTACCATTGCTGTGCCAGACTGGCTCACTGTGGTGCTTTTAAGACTGGCTCCCCTGACAGCCTGAGGTTTTCATAAAGGCCGTATTGCCTTGTTCACTTCTGCCTTAGTTTTGGCACAGAATAGATTTTTTAGCAAATGTCACCTTCTCTAAAAGTCTTTTCACTACCCTAATTTAAAAGTAATCTGTATCCTCACTAACATTTTGTGTGTATAACTCCTGCTGCATTTGTCACAGCCTGTGCTGCTTAGAACTGCCTGAATTTGTGTGCAGGTCCCCCAAGGACAGGCAGGGGCAGGGACCAAGTCTTATCTGGTATTCCCTAATACCAGATTTCTAATACCTAGTTCCCAGCACAGTCGCTGGTCCTTAGTGAATGCTAAAAACAACTTTTACATTGTACTGAGGGACATATTGACTTAAGTGTCTCCAAAAGAAAATTTCTTATTAGGTGAGAAATTGCCCATCTGTAATGGTTGTTAAGCACTGGTTTAGAGATAAAAATATTATGTCTAATTTATTTTCTGAAGATTATGTAATTAAAATGGAGTAAATTTATATCTTTGAAGGGGGAGGAATGGATGTGATTAGCTTACAGCTTCACTTTTTCTTTTTTTTTTTTAAGTTTATAGTTGAATACATTTTTAGGCGTGTGGAGTATAGAAAAACATTTCCATCATCCTGGAAGTTTCCCTTGAATTCTATTCTCTCTTCTTTAAAATTTTCTAATATTTTATCAGGCAATTTTTCAAACATATGATACAGTGGAAAGAATTATACAGTGATCACCCGTACACCCATCAAATGCATTTTGTAACTTTTTCCTTCTTCTTCTTATGTGGGAAATTTGTCCATAGGGAGGCCACAAGTTTTGTGCCCCTCATCACAATGGCCCCAGATTCCTGCTGGGTGTGTTATAAACAGAGGAGCTTCACTTATTTTTCATTCAAAATAGTATATTTCCTGTGCTTTTCTAGCTAATTTTCAAAATCATGTTTGAAAAATCACTCTACCTTAATTGATCATTTCAGGTATGCTAATCTAACATTCATATCAAATTCTACAAGAATAGAAATTAAAAAAATGCCAAAAGTTTTTACATCCATAACAACTAGGCCACAGAGACCATGGTGCACTGAAGATCAAAATGCTACGATATCCAAAGGTCTGAATTGCTAACAGTGGAATTTTAGGTACAGAGGAAGAAAAAGGATGGATTTGATGATGAGATTTGATGAGCCCTTCAAATCATGTTGTGAAGGATAAGTGTTTTCTCAGATGCCCAAATGACAGGAAGAAAACCAATTGTGCCATTCTTTCCTTATATTATTGAATGTTTTTCTTATGACTTACGATTAAACTATAAAAGTGTAGACCAATCTGTCAAGTATTTTCTATATTCTTGTTGGCACTGCTTTTTTTCACTCACAGTAAATCACTCAGCCAAGTTTACCAGATATTGCATGATGGCCTTTACTCCTATATATGCATGAATTTAAGAATTTATTCTTTTCTTCATTCAAATTAGACATACCATCATAGCACAGCAGATTTCTTTCTTTCTTTTTTTTTTTTTTTTCCACTGTAAGATTATGAGATGTAGGTTCCTCTCTGGGGCCAGTGGAGAATTCCTTCCTATTTCTAATGAGATAAATAGTTCACTTGAAGTAAAAACAAAAACAAAAAACAACTCAAGAAAAATCTTACTTTAGTTATTCCTTTTGAGATGTTATTGAATTGACGTGGCTAAATTTTTTTTTCTATTTTGTAGACCACATAAATGTGTCTCTCTGTTTTCCTTCAAGTCCCGTTTGGCACGTACTCTTTAAGCTATTACCTGTGCTGGCTGATTGAAGGTAATATCTTTTATTTCTGCAGGAGAAAAACAGCAGTGACTTTGCTGTTAGTCCTTCCAAGTCAAAGCTTAAGAAATTTTAGAATTGGGAATTAAATGAAGTCTAGACTAGATATTCCTTGAGACTTGTTTCATTTTAAGGATAATATTTTTTATTTTAGATTAGTATTTTTCTAACTTCTTAATAGCTGGCAGAGCAGTTATTACAAAAGTGGATTCATTTTAGAGTCCCAATCTGTAGATGACCTTATTTAATAGTTCATGCAAGTCTCACATTTTTACTAAAAAAAGGCTACTCTTTCCTATAGAAAAGGCTACTCTTTCCTATACTGATCCCTGGTAATTCTGTATCTTCCCTTTTTTTCCGTTAAAAAAGACTTAATTTAGAATTTGTGTAAAAATCACAAATAATAGAATATAAATTCTAACCTAACTATTTAACTCTCATCTTAACCTAATTCTTAATATGAATCTCTTTCTATTCTGTGTCTTCTTGACAAGAAGTACACACTTCTTTATAGATCAAATGCCTCATTGCCCTTCAAGGATAGTTTGATTTCAAGTTCATGTCAAGAACAATGGTAAGGAAAATTAAAATGTAAGCTTCAAGAGGTCACAGTCTCTCTTGTTTCTCATTGTGTTCCAAGTGTGTAGCATAGCTTGGGGCACAAACATCAGTTTAATAAGTATTCAGAGAACAAATGAAGATCAGTGGTTTTCATGTTGACAATCTTACTCTTTATGTAGGAGATGTCCTCTATTGCTCTAGGTCACAATGATTAAGAACAAGAGTTTTAGCATCAAGCAGGCCTGGATTAACTTTTCACTTTGCTCAAGTTACTAAATATTTCTCTAAACCTTAATCTTTTCATCTGAAAAGGTGAGAAATAAAGTGCTGTATACAAAGCCTGTTGAAGTGTGTGACCCATGATAGATGGACTTTATTATGAGTAGTAAATTTTATAGGACGTTTGCTTATATTTATGCATACAAAAGCCTACTTCAACTAAATAAAAAACATCTAAATGAGTCAGAGCTATTTTTCTTTTTTTTTCCCCTCATTTTCTCTGTTACGGAAATAGAACAGTCCCTGCTGAGCCCAAGCTGTATTTTATTCTTGAATTAAGACCTCTCTTTCTGTGTACTTCTGGAGAAGTGAGTAAGGGTCTTGTCAGGAAATTATATATACTGTAGGAAGAACTGTGGTTTGCCTCCTGAAAAGGACAATCATAGCAGAAGAGAAATTGGAGGCAGATTACTGTGGTTAAAGTTAAAGGAGAAAGGTCATTTTTTTCTAGCTATCAGCCAGTTCCCAGAATGAATGCTCTGATCCCTCCCTAAATAAGAGGGATCAGGTATTAGTAAAAGCTGAAAGCAAACATTAAAAATAGCATTTCACCAAAATCTTTGTCAGTCTTTGAATCTTTGAAAACATAAGATGTTGTCAGCATCACTGTTGCTAGCAGGGTTGGTGTTGAGGAGACAAGGGTATGACTTGAGGAAACTGAAACGTCTGTTTCAGGGGTACCTGGCCAGCCCACAGCAGCAACCTCAGTGGAGACATTTTCAGTGGCATCAACAGCACTGTCAGCATTACCACTGCTGATTGTTGATAACCTAAGTATTATGAGTGAGATGATACAATAAAAGGCTAGTAGTTGCTAGCAACTCGATAATCAAGAACATTAATTAGTTTACATGGGCAGGTGGCACCTGACAAAGTCACATATATTTGTAAGAAATTTGAAGAAAAACTCAAGTTCCCATCCCATTGTGAGGAAATTTGAATATGATAGAGTTTGGGGATTATTTGTATGACCTTATTTTTTGCCTATGGACTGTGAAGCATGTCTCACTTTGAGAAGAATAAATCAATGTAAATTGTATTAAAAAAAAACCTCTTTAGATGATCTGGATTGATAGCAATTCAGCATTACATAAGTTTCTGTGTGTACAAAGAAAATGCTTAATTATCATTCCTGAACAAAATTATTTTGGAAGAAAACAGGATTAATTTATAGAAAGCCTTCTATAAATTTCTGATATTTTCTGTAGAATCAATTACAAAACTTCTATTGGGAATTCTTTAATAAAAATATGAATGTCATGATCCCTAGTTTTAGAGGGAGGAAGGGAATTATGAATCACCTACAATTAGTTTTCTATATCCTCTTGGAATCATCTTTGTTATGTGATGCTACAGGAAGTGAAAAAATTGTGACATTATGCTATACTTTGTTCTTCCAATCTAACGCTTGACAACTGTAAGCTTTACTGTAATTTTCTATTTTATTAGAGATTTTCATCAGCGTGTACATTTGATATGATTAATATTGGATTTCGTAGAGGTAAAAGTTACGTTGATTGAATTCATTAGCTCAATTAGTTTATTGGATTATAAATAAAGTATGTAAATCTTAGTCCTACCTGAACTGAATGATTCCTTGAATAAAATGAATTAGTTATTTGCTTTAACACATTATAAGCGTAGCCACTCCAAATCCTGATAGGTACATATATTGATTAGCGTAATTCCAGATATCTTTCTGTGCATAAATATGCAAAGATGAGGAATCAACCCAAGTGCCCATCAATTTATGAGTGGATTAATAACATATGGTGTATGTGTACCATGGAGTACTCCTCTGCCATAAAAAATGAATTTATGTCTTTTGCAATAATCCAGATGGAACTGGAGACCATTCTCCTAAGTGAAGTACTACAAGAATGGAAAAATGAACACCACATGTTCATTAAATTGTAACTAACCTATCAGCACTCATGTGTACGGATGGAAGTAAAACTCAATGTAAATCAAGCAGGTGGGAGGGGGGAGGAGTGAAATCATACCTAATGATTTCAATGTACACTATCTGGGTGATGGGCACACTTGTAACTTTGACTCAAGCAGTACAAAAGCAAAATGTGTAACCAAAATGTTAATATCCCTGTAACATTCTGTAATAAAAAAAATAAGATGATAAAAATAATTTTTAAAAATAGAATTAGTAATGCATATGATTTTAAAATTTGAAGTTATTAAATATAACCTTGAAAATGCATTTTACTGAAGTGAAACAAACAGATAGAAATATTATTGAATTCTAGATAAGTCTTCTAAGACATTCTGGCTTCTAAAAGATCCCTTTAAAATTTATAGTTTTGCTTGATGTTAGTGTGACAAGCTTTAAATATATATTTCAACTCTATGAAATATCCATTGACTTAATCTACGAAAGATGAGGGGATTAGTTAATAAATTAGGTATTAAGAAGTTTGAATGCAAACAGCAGAAACTAAGGCAATAGATACAAACTTTTTACAAAAAGATATAAGGTACATCACAGAATTGGTGGAACATCTTGACAGTATCACTAGGATCCTCTTGATAGAGCATTATTCTGTTTGAGTTAATGATTGCTGTGCAAAGACCATCTAAAAATGATGTAAACAATAGGCATTTTGTTATTGATCATGAACTTACAGGTCAGATGAATGATTTTCTAATGTGTTCCAGACTTATCTGATCTTGGGTAGCTAGTCTCACTCATGCATCTGCTGTCAGCTGGGGCATCTGACATGTTTGAGGGTTAACTGGCTACTGCACATAGTGTCAGGGATAATTAGGCCACATGTCTCTCTAGTGACCTAACCTAAACTTTTCTTGTTGGAGGGAGTAGAGAGAAGAGAGAGATATTGGTATAATATTTCGAGGACTGGGTTCAAGATTGGCATGGCATCACTTCTGCCACATTCTATTGACCAAACCAACTTAATGGAAAAAATAAAGTCTACCTCTTGGGAGGAGCTCAAAGTCACTTGGAAAAGGGAATGAATAAAGGCTTCAGGAGAGCAGGAGAGAGAACTGGGGCTCTGCTACTTTTCTACCTAATTTCAATGGCTCCAAAAATTCCATTGACCTTGACATCAAACTTGAATACCAGAGTTGAATGCTCCTAATCAGGTTCATGTTTGGATTTGTCTCCTTAGATGTAGCCCTTTTTGATTCAGAGACATACGAACTAAAAAGATGAGCAGCTGCCTCCACACATCCAACATACAGTTGTGAGATAGGGAAAAGATATCTGCAAACAACATTCCCATCAAAAAAGGGAAGAATGAGAGGCGTGTCAGTCACTGAAATCCACCTGGGAACTGCTGCAGGCCCTCCCCTCCTGGGAGTTGGGATGCTCCTTGATCGGACCCAGGTTCATCTCCCTGGCAGCAGCTTCTCACCTTACCTCTCTACTGCTTCTTAGAAGTGGCTCTGTAGTCCAGTGTTTTTCTTCATTCTTTACCCTGTCATGCTTCTTCGTCCTTTCTCTCCTTGCCGTTTATGAAGAAACAGCCCATTTCTTCCAGCTAACTTGTTTTTTGAATGTAATTTCTTCCCACAGAAAGTTGGAGGCCAAGACCCCTTTACAATGTGAATAATTTCAGTTCCTTTTTGTCTAGGCTGATGGTATTTCTACATGTATACTTTTTAAAAACTTTGTGATCTTCCTATGAATTGAATGAAAATCCATCCTTTTGACAAAAAAGCAAACGTGCCTCTTTTGGTAGACTTATTTCTACTTTTAGATGGCTTTGTGGAAACACGTTTTTAGATTCCTGAAGTCCTTTTTCCTATGTCAACAGAACCTATTAGTTACCACCTTAATTCTTCCTGATGTTTTTAACCCTTGATTTAATCTTTGACCGTATCTTCAGGCTGGGGACATTGTTGAAGAGAAGTTTTATTTTCTAACTCTCCAAGTTATGACCATGACAGTCCTTCCAAATTCTGCCTTAAGCTGGTCAGTTACTTCTTTATCTCATATCCCTCTTCCTCTAATTATATCACACACAACTAGAACACTTGGAGCATTGTGTCTGGAAATTTTCTCAGTTACATCCAAAAGTTCATTAGATGCATTTTTCATCTTCCAAGTAGGGCAGACAACTATTTTGTTAATGTTTCGCTACTCCAAAGTATAAGCCACCACGTTTTCATTCTTCAGTCTCATTTACTCACCATTTTTATAACTTTTGATAGCAGTTTGCTATTTTCCAACCTTTGCTTTTTACCCAACCTTGAAACCAATATTATGTCTTATGTTTTGGTACGGCAGCATACCCTCCTGGGTATTAATTTCTGTGTCTCTTACTTGTTGCTGCATGACAAACCACCCCTAAAAGCCTTAGCACTTTATCATTGGTCATGAGTCCATGGGTCTGCCCAGTAGTTTTGATCTTGCTTGGCAGGCCATGCACACATGTGTGTCACTCAGCAGAATGGCTGGGGGCTGTTTGAAATAGGATATCTGGGGGTTGGCTGCTTTTGGCTGATGGGGGTGACTATTATCCAGCAAATTAGTCTGAAATTGTTCTCACAGTGCTGGACGGATTTCTAAGAGTAATAAAGTAGAAACACACAAGGCTACTTCCGCTCACAGTATTGGCCACATCAAATTATAACTGCAACCTAGATTCTGGGGTAAAATAATAGATTTTACTGCTTGATGAAAGAAACATCAAAGTTAATTGCAAATGCATGGATAAGGGAAAGGGGAATTAGAGCCAGTTTTGACATATATTCTGGCATTTAGGGTCCCATGGGTCAATTCTGAAAGATATTGGCAGAGACCTCGCATTTCCTACCTTTCCATGGAGGAAGCACAGTGGTGTTCAATGCGTGCTTTTGGATGTGGGCACATTGGTTTCCTTGTCTGCAGCTGACAATAGTGGTTAACTTTTAAAATATATTGGAGTTTATTTCCATTGTTGTACCTAGTAACGCAGATCCTTGGGATTGGGGTACCCTTAAGTAATATCCAGTGCTTTGTTAACCCAACAATTTTGTCCAAAAATTATCTTAAAAGAAAATTTAGACCAACATATGTCAGGCATAACCCCTAGTAGTGTTTTGAGGGGGATGTGGCCCAGGTTTCACAGAATTTTAATGGTATAGTAGTGCCCCTTATCTGTAGTTTTATTTTCTGTGATTTCAGTTGCACCTAGTCAACAGTGGTCTGAAAATTAAGGTAGAGTACGATAAGATATTTTGGGAGAGACAGAGAAAATTCACATAACATTTATTACAGTATATCAGTGGTTCTAAACCTGTGGATTGTGACCTCTTTGGACTATATTAAAGGTTCGTGGAATTAGGAAAGTTGAGAACCACTGCAGGACATTGTTATAATTATTCTATTTTATTATTTAGTTATTGTTGTTAATGTGTTTTATGTTTTTTTTTCTCTAAAAGATAAGGACCTTATTTATGTTTTGTTAGGTAAAGTTATTATTATTATTTTTTTTAATTTTCACATATACATAGGAAAGTTGAGAAGCACTGCAGGATATTGTTATAATTATTCTATTTTATTATTTAGTTATTGTTGTTAATGTCTTTTATGTTTTTTTTTTTTTTCTCTAAAAGATAAGGACCTTATTTATGTTTTGTTAGGTAAAGGCTTTTTTTTTTTTAAATTTTCACATATACATGTGTTCATTAGGCTTCCACATTTTGCCTTCACAAAATTAAAAAGGCTTAAACTTTAGCAACAATAACAATGTTTAAGATAGGGAGCAGAAATAAAAACCTTGCAAAGAACGAACGTTACTTTCTTTGCATTACTATTATTATTATCGCTTAGTACTTTGTTGCAGCAATCATCTGATTTTTTTTCTGAATGTATTTTTCTTCGTTCATTCTTTGTGAGGTAAAGGTATTTTAATTTTCATTTATTTATTTCAAAATATTAAGGGGGTATAAATTGTGTTAGGTTACATGGATTGCTTTTGTAATGCTTGAGTCCTGGCTATAGGTGTGCCTGTTATCCAAATAGCGTACATAGTACCTGTTAGGTAGGTTTTGTCCCCCTCCCACCTCCCCCTCCACCTGGTTGATATCCACTAAGTTTTACTTCCCTCTGTACACATCTGCGCACATTGGTTAGTTCTAAGAGTATATAAGAGATACTTCACTAAGAAGAATGGTCTCCAGTTCCATTCAGATTATAGCAAAAGATATTAATTCACCTTTTCATGGTTGAGTGGTACCCCATGGTATGCACATACCACATTTTATCAACCCAAAACACTTATCTATTGATGGACACTTGGGTTGATTCCACATATTTGCAATTGTGAATTGGGCTGCAATAAACATTCGAGTGCAGGTGTATTTTTGATAAAAAGTTGTCTTTTCTTTTGGGTAAATACCCAATGGTGGAATTGCTGGATCAAATGGTATGTTTCCTTTTAGTACTTTGAAGAATCTCCATACTGTTTTCCATATAGGTTGTACTAATTTGCAGTCCCATCTCTCTGCATGCACATTAACATCTATTGTTTTTGTTTTTTTTTTTAATAAAAGCCATTCTGACTTTTATCTCCCTGATAAGGTGATATCTCATTGTAGTTTTAATTTGATTTTCCCTGATCATTAATGATGTTGAGTATTTTTTTCATAAGTTTATTGGCCATTTGTCTTTCTTCTTTTGAGAAGCTTCTGTTCACGTCTTTTACCCACTTTTTAATAGGGTTGTTTGGTTTTTCTTGCTGATATGCTTGAGTTCTGTGTAAATTCTGATTATTAGCCCTTTATCGGATATGTGGTCAGCAAACATTTTCTTCCATTCTGTGGGTTGTCTATTTACTCTGTTGATTGTTTCCTTAACTGTGCAGAACATTTTAAATTTAATCAGATCCAATTTATTAATTTTTGTGGTTCCCATGATTGCCTTTGGGCTTTGGTCATAAATATTTTGCCTAGGTTGATATTTAGAAGATGTTTTTCCTACATTTTTTCTCTAGAATTCTTACGGTTTCATGTCTTAGATCTAAGTCTTTTGTCCATCTTGACTTAATTTTTGTGAGCAAAGAGATGCATGGTCCCTGTTTCATTTTTCTGCATGGTGCTATTCAATTTCCCCAGCACCATTTATTGAGTAGACCTTCTTTTCTCAAGGGAGTATTATTGTTTTCTTTGTCAAAGATCAGTTGGCTGTATGCAGATGGTTTTATATCTGGGTTCTCTGTTTTGTTCCAGTGGTCTATGTCTCTGTTTTTTTTTTTTTTTTTTCAGCCAGTAGCATGCTGTTTTGGTTACCATACATTTGTAGTATAATTTGAAGTCTGGTAATATAATGCCTCCATATTTTTTCTTTTTGCTTAAGATTGCTTTGGCTATTGTGCTCTTTTCTGATTTCAAAGTGTAGAATTATTCTTTCTAGATCTGTGAAGTATGACTTTGTTAATATCTGCCCAATTTATAGATTAAACTGTATTATAAGTATGTATATATGTATACCCTTCAAACACAGTACGTATAGGTTTTAGTGCCATCTGTAGATTCAGGCATCGCTAGGGGTCTTGAAACATATTCTTCATGAATAAGGGGGCCACTATATTATAATTTGGCCTGTTACCTAAGATTTCTTTTCCTTGTTTCTACTACTTTTCTTGTTCTTTTCTCTCAACTTTCCATATGAACTGCCTTCAAGGTGAGGGATTATATAGAATAGAACCAGAAAAGAGTCAAATTCTTATCATCTGAACTTCTATGGAAATATTTGTATACTGTCAAAAGCCATTATTCTGGCTATAGACAATAGGTTAATCTGAATACTTAGGCAGATTGTTCTAAAGTAATAAAGATAAAACCAGTTGATCTAGAGTTGGAGTAATGTTGAGAAAAGAGCAAAATGAAATTAGTTGTTCTAAGTCCCTAGGAAAGGACAACTGGTTTTGTGTTATGGGAAAAATAGAAATGTAAAAGAAAGTTTGAGGCACTCTAAGAAGAGGGATTTATACCTTCGTTCTGTGATCAGGAGAAACTACAGGTTTCCCCGAGAAGCCATGGGTGTGGCATGGAGCCAGAGCACGAGTGTGCCTATTTGAGAGAGATGTGTAAACAAATGGTCTTACATCTCACTTTGGGCAGAAAAGCAGCTGGGATTGCCTAAGGTTATCCAGTGATGGCAAAATGGCTGGCACACTTGCAGGCACCTTGCAGTGCTGATCGTGGTGGGTACAGAATGCATGGACCAGGAGAATGAAGGCCTTGGAGAGGGTACAGATGGCCCCAGCAGATTGAGTTACATTTCATCCAAGATGCTGTGGCATGAGCAGGACTGTGGCATTCATGAATTAAGAAATCAGCCCCTCCCTCTGAACTATCTCCAGAAAAATTCCAAATTGACTTTTTACCCAAATGAGACTGAGTAAAATCCATAAAAAACAAAACAAAACAAAATAAAACTGAGTTTACTTTGAACTGACAAGATCAATGTTTCTCTTACCAGTAAAAATGGAATTCAAGAGTTAAGTACACTTACAGAAATACTTTAGTTCATTGATTCTAAGACATACATTTTGTCACATTTAACCACATTTGAAATTGAGATGCAGCTCCAAAATCCATAGCACAGCATAGTTTAGTTTGCAGTTATTTTTCTTTTTTAATAGTATGTAAAACAACAGTGCATCTTACAAATGATGGTGTCTTAAATTCCACATCTATGGTGCATATTTTTATCTATAATAAAAAAAAATAAATAAAAAAAAATAAATTCAGTGAGATACAATATAAGGGAATTTATATCTTTGCATACTTGGAATTTGTAAATATCACTTTTTAGTACTGAAAGTAGTAGTAATTCAAGACCTATTGCTCAGCACTTCTTAGCATTCCTAACTATTCTTTTATTCACAATAACACCTTTGCATACAGTCCACTAACCCAGGGAATGGCAGCTTAAAGTTGTAGTGGCATCTCATATGGGAGGAGCTGGTACCTGCTGCTCAAAGTTGAGCTGAATGCCACTTTAGGTGATGGTGGCAATGTCACGGGGCCACAATTTCTCAGCTATCATTAACTTTCTTGTATTTTTGTAGCACTTTATTGAGGGATCATCTGTGATTCACCAGCACATGCAATCCTTCCCCACTTTGGTAGCAGATGGTAGAGCAACATCCTTAAAGGAGCTGAAATGAGCTTCTTTGGCTTTACCAGCATGAAGAATCCCAGGGTCTTCAAACACACGAACAACTCTGTGGAGAATAGGAGTTGAATAAAGCCTTCTTAGCTTTCCCCACACACCATCTTTAAAGATAGGACCCTCTAAGCCTGAATGATCTGACTGCCTTTCTCATTCTTTGGAACAAATGGACTATTTTCTGGCTTAGCCCACTTCTGTAATAATTATATAGTGAGTTAATGCAAAGTCCAAATCTTCCTTTCCTGGTGATTGCCATACATTTAAATTTCTGAATGTTGGCACTCAGTCTTAGCAATGGCAATGCCAGATTAGTGTTGGCCTGGGTTCTCCTTCTAACATTATAATTTTATTCTTGCCATTTCCCCCATTTCTCTAGGAATAATTCATTTTTTTCTGAACATTCTGCATCAAGAATGCAGAGGTATAAATAAGTCTGTGGTTCCACTTTTTCGTACATGAAGAATAGTTAGGAATGCTAAGAATTGCTGAGCAATAGATCTTGAATTACTAGCATTTTCAGTAGTAAAATTTCTCTGCATGAAATTTCCTTTAGAGATTAAACTAATAAACTCATTCAATATTGCAAATATTAATTTTCTGGTCCCTGGTTCTCTCCCAGAGTGGCCATGATTCTTTCTTCACATCTCTCTCTACAACGTTGTTCTCTCATTGAAGAGGAATTTCTATCTTGACTGTTCAGGCTCAATATACCCCCACTGCTTTGTGTCACCTTGTAATAGTATAACTTCTGTGATGGGGTATTCCTGGACCTATTCTATGTTGTAACTTTATTTGGGCTTGGCCAAACACAGCCTACATCTCAATAATTCCAGATATTGGTTCTCCCAAATATAATCCTTTAGTTATGCCCATGACATCTCAAAAAGAATGCAGGAACCAGAATGATAAAATTATATCATTAGTAATCATAATACACACAAGCCAGAGGATGATTCAAGGCATTACTTGTCTCAATGAGTCATCCTTAAATTCATACTCTACCTCACGTGGAGGCCCAGGATTCCTTTCTTCATGCAAGCTTAGAACCAGGTTCTTGAAGTTCTCAGGGTTTTTGCCTTTGCCATTCTGGAAAGTTAATACTAGAGGTTTACTGTGAAGGTCTGGAGGAAGCTTTCAGGGATCCTCAAACTACGGCCCGTGGGCCACATGAGGCGGTGTGATTGTATTTGTTCCCGTTTTGTTTTTTTAATTCAAATAAGATATGTGCAGTGTGCATAGGAATTTGTTCATAATTTTTTTTTTTTAAACTATAGTCCGGCCCTCCAATGGACTGAGGGACAGTGAACTGGCCCCCTGTTCAAAAAGTTTGAGGACTCCTGCTTTAGGCCTTTCATCATTTTTAAAGAGAAGAACAGGCAAATAAAACTTCGTTCTTTGGACAGTATTGACTGTCTTTTCACATAATTCAGTTGAATCTTAGGCTAGCAGTCTCTATATCTTTACTATGTTTTACCAAAGAGCTCCCGAAACACCCACAATAGGGTTGAGAAGGATGAATTTAGAATGGGGTAATGAATAAAGTCCCATTCTAGAAAAATAATTCTAATTGTCTTTACGATAAAAATAACATTACTCTATTCCTTATCCCTTCTTCAGAAAAAAGACTCCAAATCTTATAAATTAGCTTTTCTCTGTAATGTGTACATTTTCTTCATTGATGTCTCCAAAGTAAATAAATTTGATTAGGTAGTTAGGTGGCTATAGATAGTTAGCCACAACCTTTTCCTATAACAAGGGCACCATAAAAATAATGGCTTTTATTATAATGCTATTTCTCTATGTGGTTGAAATTTTGCCTAAAAGTATTTTGTTTTGGATCTCATGAAAGAGACTTAGGTACTTATAAACCTAAAGTACCTTTTTCTCATACAATTCCTTCACTATAGACTTCAAGATGATATAGTGAAGTTTAGAAGCCACACAAACTAAAATTAAATAATATTTGCCTTAAATAAGCTGGAAGAAAAAAAATTTAGGATGCATATTGGTGGTGAGACGTGATTACTGTAGTATTTCTACCAAATTTGGCAGTTTATATTAGAATGCTAAAATGTTACCAGTCATTGTTATATAAATTTGTATCCTGAGGAAACTGTTAAGAGCACACACAAAATGTTATATACAAGGATGTTTCTCACTGCATTACTTATTCTAGAAAATATTTAGAAACAACATATATACTTGACAAAGTCTGATAGGTTGCAAATAGTCAGAAAATTTTTGCAGCATCTTCCAAAAAATAGTATAATTCATTTCTTCACCCCTTAAATTTCAGTGGCCATGTGACTTGATTTGATCAATAAAATGAGGCAAGAATGACATTTAAATTCCAGGTATAGGCCTCAAGAGACCTCATAGCTGTGTTGTCTCTCTTGGAACCCTGCTACCATGTAAACAAACCTGGGCTAGCCTCCTGGATGATCAGAGACTGTAGAGAGAGTGAAGTCCAGTCATTAAAGCTGACCCAGCAGGGACCTGGCATGTACGTGAGCCCAGCTAACACTACATGGAGCTATTGAGACATCTCAGCTGAGCTCAGCCCAAATTACTGATTCAAAGAATTGTTAGCAAGTAATTATCATACTTAAGCAACTTTAGGGTAGGTTGCTGTGAAGCACAGCCTAACTGATATGCAGGAGAATATTTTATTTTATTTATTTATTTATTTATTTTTATTAAATCATAGCTGTGTACATTGATATGATCACGGGGCATCATACACTAGCTTCATAGACCGTTTGACACATTTTCATCACACTGGTTAACATAGCCTTCCTGGCATTTTTTTAGTTATTGTGCTAAGACATTTACATTCTACATTTACTAAGTTTCACATATACCCTGTAAGATGCACCGCAGGTGTAATCCCACCTATCCCTCTCCTTCTAACCCCCTTCTCCCCTCCCTTTCCCCCTTCCTCCTATTCTTGGGTTGTAACTGGGTTGTAGCTTTCATGTGAAAGCCCTAAATTAGTTTCATAGTAGTGCTGAGTACATTGGGTACTTTTTCTTCCATTCTTGAGATACTTTACTAAGAAGAATATTTTCCAGCTCCATCCACGTAAAAGAGGTAAAGTCTCCATCTTTCTTTAAGGCTGCATAATATTCCATGGTATACATATACCACAATTTATTAATCCATTCGTGGATTGATGGGCACTTGGGCTTTTTCCATGACTTAGCAATTATGAATAGGGCTGCAATAAACATTCTGGTACAAATATCTTTGTTATAATGTGATATTTGGTCTTCTGGGTATAAAGCAATATATAATTTCAATACAATCCCTTTTAGAATATTTTAGTTTAGTGTTTCCTATACTATGTTGTATAGTTCACCAGCATCTCATGAAACATTAATAGAAAACTTAAAATAGATTATAAAATAACAATATAAAAGCTATAGACTTTCTAACATAGAGACATAATAGGTAACATATAACAATAGATTATATAACAATATATTACTAGTTAATCTAGAAAAGGTCTATTAATTTTGTTTATCTTTTTAAAAACCAGCTTTTTCTTCTGCCAATTTTCTGTGTTATTTTCTTGTTTTGATTTCATTTAGTTGTGCTCTGACCTTGGTTATTTCTTTTAGTCTGCTGGCTTGGCTTTGGCTTGTTCTTCTTTTCCTATTTCTTGAGACCATGTCATTAGACAGTTAATTTGTGACCTTTCTGCCTTTTCATTATAGGAATTTAATACTATAAATTTTCCTATTGGGGTTGCTTTTGCTTGATGACACAGTTTTGATATCTTTTGTCTTCTTTGTCATTCAGTTTGAAAATCTTTTGATTTCCATATTACCTTCAGCATTGATCCAATAATCAATCAGCAGGAGGTTGTTTAATTTCCATGACTTTGTGTAGAATTGGGGAGTTTCTCTTGGTGTTGATTTCTAGTTTTATTCTACTGTGATCTGAGAAGATGCCTGGTAGTATTTTGATTTTTTTGACTTTGTTGAGCCATGATTTGTGGCCTAAAATCTGATCAATCTTGAAGAATGTTCTATGTGGTGATGAGAAGAATGAATGATCAGTGGGTTTCGGGCAAAATATTCATGATGAAAACCTTCAACAAACTAGACATATAAATTATAAAATCCATATAGGACAGACCCACAACCAACATTATACTGAATAGGGAAAATCTAAAAACATTCCCATTAAGAACAGAAAAAAGACAAAGATGACCATTGTCAGCATAGTACTAGAATTCCTAGCCATAGCAATCAGGCAAGAGAGAGACATTAAGGGTATCCAAATGGGGAATAAAAGGAAGTAAAAATATCGCTTTTTGCAGACAGTATGATCTTATGTCTAGGAAACCCAGACTCCTGGAATTGAAAACAACTTCAACAGTCTCTGGGTACAAAATCAATTGAACACAAATCAGGAGCATTTCTGCACACCAATAGCAAACTGAGAGCCAAATCACACACTCAATACCATTCACAATAGCTACAAAAATTTAAAATACCTACAAAAATACTTAACCAAGAAGGTAAAAGATCTTTAGAAAGAGAACTATGAAACACTAAGAAAAGAAATTGCAGCGGATATAAAGAAATGGAAAATATATTGCGGTCATGGATCAGTAGTCGACCTTAAAATATTCATACTCCCCAAAGTGATTTATAGATTCAGTGCAATTTTCATCAAAGCACTGATATCATATTTCACAGATCTAGAAAAAAATAATTCTATGGTCTGTTTGGAACCAGAAAAAGCCTGAAGAGTCAAAACAATCTTAAATAAAAGGGAAAAATCTAGAGGCATCACATTACCAGACTTCAAACTTTATTACAAGGCTATAATGACCAAAATAGCATGGTACTGGCACAAAAATAGACACATAGACCAGTGGAACAGAATAGAAGACTCAGATGTAAAACCATCCACATACAGTGAACTGATCTCTGACACATACTCAGGAAAAGAGGCCTTGTTCAAAAAACAGTGCCGGGAAAATTAGATAGCCACGTGCAGAAGAATGAAACAGGATCTGTATCTTTCACCCATTTACAAAAACTAATTCAAGATGGATAAATGATTTAAATGTAAGGCATGAAACCAGCGGGTATAGGAAGAAGAGCTTTAGTGAAAAACTACCTAACAGTACAGGGAATATTATCTTGGTGATGAGCACACTTATAATCATGATTCAAGCTTTTTCAAAGTGATCCATGTAACCAAAAATAGTTGTACCCCCATAATACTTAGAAATAAAAAATAATGTTTACATTTTGTAGAATAATATTATATATTAAGTGTATTATTTATACTGTAAACATTTTGCAAATCAATTTTTATAGTAATATGTGACTGGAGAAGAGGGTTCTGAGTCATTTTAATTTTCCTTTTTATAATCCTCTATTATTTCAAAATTTTTATAATGGATATACTCTTTTATAAATTATATAAAAAAGATTTTTTAAAAATCATAATGCCTGGGACCTGTGGACAATTTCCAGTCCTCTGCTGCTCTCCCATCTCTTAGCTGCATGGGACAAAGTAATGCTCATCTTCTGCAACACATACTGTTAGCATTTCATGTGCTATTCTGCTTAAGGAGCTCACGTACAAATACTAGTTATTTCTTTCATATTACTCCTTAATATCTATCAAGTAAAGAGAGAATGTTAATTAATTGGTTAGCTAAACAGTGTGTGAGGATTTTTAGGAAACTGCAAATTATACCTGTAGAAAATATACTGGGCATCAAAATATTTTTACATAATTTGTTCTATAACATTTAATAATTGCAATCTCAGAACATCAAGCATATTTTATCTCAAACAGGGTTTATGTTATTTTAACTCATCTAATTGTTTTGTAGTTTATTTAGTCTCTGATCAATAAATTGCAACACTCTAGAAACGCTGTTCTAAAATACCGTGTGGTTGACTATGCTTGAAAAACACCACGGCGAGGGACTGCATGCACCTTCACATCTGTGTTTCACAATGTTCACACTTTTATTATTGTCTTCTCACATACTACATATTCAGTATACTATTACTGAAAGGGTCATGTCTAAACTATGCTATAAAATACTATTACATATTATGATATGAGGCTGGAATTTTATGCCCTCATAAAATTGTTTCAGGAAATGATTTTAGGGTACAAACTTCGGGCCTTTTTCCTTGAATGCAACTCATTTTTAATGCAGTTTAGTTGGCATTTATTTTTTTTTTTTAATCAAATAGCATGAAACACGATAGAATACTGATCACCTCCATTTACTGTTTTCAAAATCCATTATCTCTGTTGTGAAAGAGAACTGCTAACATGGCATAGTTCGATAGCTCACCAAGATTCATAGAAAGATTTTAGCAGTGCACGGGATGGCATCCAGGACACTTAGGAAGATGACTTTAGTGTCAAGATTTTGGTTTCTTCCTAACTATAAACAACTGTGGTGACTATAAACAAGTTTCTCATTCTTTTTTTTTCCTCCACACTATTCAATACTATTGAATTTTACATTTATGAATCAGACTTTTTCAGATAAGTGGAAAAGTAATAAAGTGGTTCCTAAAACTGTTGAGAGGAAAAAACAACAAACAACAAAATAATACAAAAACCCCGGACGATATATGGGTAAAAATCCATACAAGCTTTGTCCTAAATGGGTGTTTTTTAAGGACCTCAAATGATGGTATAGAACAAGGGAAAATAATCTCTTTATAAGACAAATTCTAAAGGCTAGCTTTCTTTTTTTCTATATGCCTACTCAACAAATACTACACTTACGGACAGATCAGCAAGCATGTACTACATATGCTATTGAAGAAAATGCAAGAATGTATATTATGTCACTCTTTTTTAAAACAAATTGAAAAACGATTGGGCTTTATTAAAATTAATACTTTTGTGTTTCAAAGAAAACTCTTACCAAAGCAAAAAGAGAACTTTCAGAATTGAAGAAACTGTTTTCAAATTATATATCTAATAATATATTTGTCTAGAATATGTAAAAACAGCTTACAATTCAATTATAAAAAGACAAACCACCCAATTAAAAAATGGGCAAAGGATTTGAACGAACATTTCTCTAAAAAGATAGACACCTTACCAACAAGCACACGAAAAGATGTTCAGTGTTACTGATCACCAAAAGAATGAAAATCAAAACTATAACCACCAGGATGGTTACAATCAAAAAGCTATAATAACCAGTGATAGCAAGGATGTAGGTAAACTGTAACCTTCATATCCTGCTGGTGGGAATGTAAATGGTATAGCCATTTAAGAAAACTGTCTGGTGTGTTCCTCAAAATAATAAATGTAAAATTATAGTAAGAAACAGAAATTCTTCTCCCTGGTGTATATGTATACTTCAGAGAAATAAAAACATATGTCCACAAAGAAAACTTGTATATGATTATTTATAGAAGCATTATTCATAATAACCAAAAATAGAAAAAACTCAGATGTTTTCCAACTGAAGAATGGATAAACACAATGTAACATATCTATACAATGAAATATTATTTATCCATAAAAGGAAATAAAGTCCTGATAAATGGTACCACATGGATGAACCTCGAAAATATTGTGCTAAGAAGCCAGGCACTGAGGACGGGCTTTGAATTACTTTTTTCATATAAAGTGTCCAAAAAAGACAAGTATATTAATACACAAAATAGATTAGTGGTTGCCTAACTTTGGGGAGGTTGGAAGGAAACAGAAAGTGACTGCTAATACGTACTTTTGGGGGGTGAGGTAGTAAGAATGCTCTAAAATGGGGTGTAGTGATAGCTGTCCACTTGTGTCAATATAACAGCCCATTAAATTAAGCTCTTTAAAATAGGAAATTGTATGGTATATGAATTGTATCTCAGTAAAATTATTGTATAAAAAAGTTAAGTGGAATGTTTATGGTTTTCCCAAGAAAGAAAATTTCTAGTTGCACCCCAAATGGATAGCCTCATCATTCCTCTTATGTTCTTCATACAACTAAAAAACTCTAGTCATAATTTGACAGGCATAGGAGTACTTTGAACAGTGCAGATGAGGGGAGCAACCTAAGAACTTCAGGATATTAGGAATAATGTGGAAGCAAGTTCCCTGGGTTATCTTACTGCCTCCCATATATCTCAGATAGAGCATGTCAGAAGCCTCCAACTTGAAACAGAGTAACACAGAGGGACAAAACTGCCTCCATAAAAAGGTTTAAGTAAAGGATCCAAAAAAGTGTGTCCCAATAGGAGGAAACCGTTTTGGTAATACCTACCCTAGTCCTGCCAAACACCAGTGGAAAGATCACCCCATGCCTTCCATGGTTTCAGCTATATCCAGTTGGGAGTTGATATTTTTCCTCACCCTTCCTGCCCTTTTGCCCTGAGGAAGAAGGCACCGATTCTTCTGCTTTGTGAAATTAGGTAGGACCTTCTGGGAGCTGTTTTTCTATCTTTTGCTAAGCCGAAGCAGCCAGCAGCTATCTGGTTCCCCTGCTGATGTACTGTTGGCAGAATGGAAGGGGGCAGCTGATCTTCCATTCCCCACCTGGCAGAAGGAGGCAGTCCTCTGATTCTCCTTCCTGGGTAGTATTGGTGAGGGAGTAGGAGCAGATCTTATATTTTCACCTGATGAAAGCAGGTGATACTCTGATTCCCTGTGTTATGGGAATTAGAACCATAACCTGTGTTATGGGAGTATTAACAGAGTACAGTGGAAAACTGAAACTTCACTTCCATTCATCAATGACAAGACAGTACAATGTGAATCTCTTCAACACAACATAGGGCTTTAATACTTGTCATCTTGTGTCAGCAGAACCCCATGGGGATCTGATCCTTCACCATGACCTGGCATTAAGAGATAGAAAGAGGTGGTGGGAAGGAGGGTTAGTTGGCACTCTGCTTCCACATTTCTTTGGTTGTAGTCAGTGGGGCCTAGAGGAGAGCTGAGTTTCTGACTCTACCATGTAGCAACAAAGAGGTTTGAGCCAGCTCTCCATCTTCTCTCTCGTTGCAGTGGAGCCCAGAGCCCAACTTCACTGAGAGCCAATGAAACAGTTTGAGTCAGTGATACACTTTTTTTTTTTTTTTTGAGGGGGGTGGTTGGGGGCAGTGGTGTTGGCAGGGACCAGAGGGAAACTTATCATATACCCCCACCCATCCTTCATGCTATACAAAAAAAAGAGACTGCTTGCTGAAAGAAGATTCAATAGGAGCTAGAACCTCATTATATAATACCTAAAATGTCCAAGGTATAGTAGAAAAATCAGTCATCTTACCAAGAACTGGGAAAATAACATGAAGGAGGAAACAAAATCTATATACACCATCCCTGAGATGAATCAGATATTGAAATTATCCAATGAAAATTTTCAAGCTGCCATAATAAAAATATCTCAAGAAGTAATTGTGAATTTTTAAAATGAATAAAAAGGAAAATCTAAGCAAAGAGAGTTATAAGAAAGAATCAAATAGCAACTATAGTGCTGACAAATGTAAGAACTAAAATGAAAAATTCTCTGGAAATAGAGTATGAAAACTCTCTGGAAAGTAGATAGTAAAAACTCTCTCAAATCAGTGGAAGGGTGGAGATGCAAGGTACTGAAACAGTAAAGTTGAACAAGAATTGATAGAAATTACTCAGTCTTAACAACAAACAGAAAACAAACCAACAAACAAAACAGAACAAAACAGTTTCAGAAAACAGTGGGACAGTGACAATAAAGCAAACCTTCACACTTTCAGATTTCCAAAAATAGATGAGAGGGTGTACTTGAAAAATTTATTGAAGCAATAAACACTGAAATGTCCCAAAATGTGTCAAAAGGTATAATTAAGTCTGTGGAAAAAAGGTGGAAAGTGAATATCAAATTGGATAAACTCCAAGAAATCCATGCTAAGATACATCACACTTTTACTTCTGAGAACTAAGGGCAAAAAGAAATCATTTCCAGCTTTTGGTTTAAAGTGAGAGATGTGACACTCTTCCTTTGATTGTAACTCTTAAAGACCACCATAGAGTTATTGACCTGATTCCAATATTGTCATATCTCAGGGAATTAGGAGACCTGAAGAAAGGAAGAGAGATGGGCAATGGCTGTCGGTAGAGAAGTCAGAACACACACAAAATCTATCCACTAAGTCCTCATCATATGTGGTGCAGCCCCAAAACAATTCTAACAGTAACATCAAAGATCATGATCATGTACCATAACAGATATGATAATATGAAAAAAGTTTGAAATATAGGGAGAATTACCAAAATGTGACACGGAGGCATGGAGTGAGCACATGTAGTTGGAAAATTTGTGCTGGTAGACTTGCTTGATGCAAGTTTGCCACACACCTTCAATTTGTCAAAACAGATTACCTGTGACATGTAATAAAGCACAACAAAATAAAGTATTCCTGTACCCCCCCCCCAAAAAAAAACATTTTCAAAGCCGAAACAAAATATTATTTATGGGGGAATGCAAATTTGATATGACAACAGATTTTTCATTCAATATAATGAAGGCCAGAGCAAGTGGCATAATTATGTTCAAGTACCCAAAAAAAAAAAAAAAAGTCATCTATGAATACTATATCTAGGAAAAATATCCCTCAAAATGTAAAGTAAAGGCATTTTCAGATGAAGGAAACTTAAAAGAACTTGTTGTTAGCTGTCTAACTATAAGAATGACTAAAGGAAGTTTTTTGAATAGGAAAGAAATGATAATAAGATTTAAAACTTCCAAAAGTTAGACTTCTAAGCTCCTATTGAATCTTCTTTCAGCAAGCAGTTAGACTTCTAAGTTAAAACATTAGACTGTGTAAACATGGAGATAAATATGAAATGTTCTTTCTCATAAGTTTCTTAAATTATTTTTGATGATTGAAACACAAACTGATCTGATGCTCAATATAGGTACAAAGAAATACTTAAGAGAATCATATTTGAAAAGTAGGAAGGGTAAAGGGGCCTAAATAGAATGTTTCTACACGTCACTCAAAATGGTAAAATGTTCGTATCAGTAAACTATGATAAGTTTTATATGTATATTGTAATGCCTAGAGCAATTACTAAAAAGCATACAAAGTGATGCACTCAAAAACTACAAATGAATCAAGATGAAATCCTAAATTATATTTAAATAACTCAGTGGGACATTAGAAAAGAGAGAAAAGCAAACAGAAAACTAATAATAAAATGGTAGATTTAGAATCTAACTTGATAATAATTACTGCTATGAACCGGGTATATGTCCCCCAATATTTGTATATTGAAGCTCTAGTGTGACAGTATTTGGAGGTGGGGACTTTGGGAGGTAATTGCTTTATGAAGGTAGAACACCCATGTTGGGATTAATGTTCTTATAACTAGAAGAATAGAGCTAGCCCTTTCTCTCTCTCATGTGAGTTTACAAAGATAAGATACAATCTAGTAAAAGAGCCCTCAGCATACACCAAATCTGCCAGCACCTTGATCTTGGCTCCTCAGCCTTTAAAACTGTGAGACATAAATGTTTGTTGTTTAAGCCATCCTGTCTTTTTGATATTTTTGTTATAGCAGTCTGAAATGACTAACACAATTATCTTCAATGTAAGTAGTCTAAATACACCAATTAAAATGCAGAAAATTGACAAAGCATATTTAAAAAAAAGATCAAATAATATATCTCCAAGAAGCTCACTTCATATAAAATCATGTAGGTAGGTTGAAACTAAGGAGTGGAAATGTATACCATGCAAATATTAACAACAATAACAATATGACAATGTATGTGCACCAAATAAATAGAATTAGAAAACATATAGAGCAAAAGCTAATGGAGCTTAAAGGCAACATAGACAAAATTATAATTATAGTTTTGGGGAGTTCAACTTTTAAAGAATTAACACTATTTTTTTCATAATTTATTCTAGAAAAGAAACACCTTCATTTTATGAGGCTACTGTTACTTAATTATCAAAAGCAAAGATAGTACACAAAAATAAACAAGCAATTAACCAAACAAAAAGATGAAATCCCAAGTAAACTCCAAACTACAGACAAATTATATCCCATGAATTTCTACAGAAAATTTCTCAACAAAATGTTAGCAAATTAAGTCAAAAAAAATGTATAAGAAAAAGGTGATGACAATGGCAGAGTAGGATGTGACCTAGACTTTCCTTTTCCCCACAAATGCAGCAATTCAGGAACATGTCACAGACAACTTCTCTTTATAAGCAAGCTAGAAACTAATAAAAAGTCTCCTGTATCCATGGGAAAATCTGGGATACTCTCTTACTGAAATACTTGCCCCTGATATATCACCATATGATTAGAAAGACAACTCCAAGCCTCCAGCTTCTTCCACAGGAGGGAAAATATTGTCTCATGCATCCAGTACCCTTATTTTCTGAAGGTACTTGCCAGAGGATTTGATGCTGTCTCACCAACCACCTGGGAGAGAATGGGGATGGCAGCTTGGGTTGGTAGATACCATAGGCCTTCTTCTTACATCAAGCACAAAAACATATATGAAAAATCCAACCTCTCAGTTTCCTCTGGGAAGAGAAAGAGTTGATCCTTGTGTCTAAGGCTTTGGGTATGCCCTAAAGAACTAAGCATGTGTTTTGCTATTAGGTTGTTTCAAACGTTTTGTCCGTTTTAATGTCATGTGTTTTTGTAGCTCCATATCTCAATAAATATTTATTCTACTGTGTCGTGGTATATACTGATCAATGGAGAATTTTGTACTCTATACATTGATTCTGTTCATT
>CAUYPK010039023.1:0-18391 GCA_963574355.1 Loris lydekkerianus | reverse complement strand
GTAAGGCCTTTCTGGTTTGCAGCCTCACTGCTGCTTGTACTCACGGTTGCCGGCATGATTAGGTCGATCGAACACACGCAGCCACTTGCCAGTTTTCCACTGTTTTTGTCCTCCTCCTGGGGTCCAGAAGTCCCTTGCTGGCTCCCTGTATCTTCAAAGGGATGATCATAGGCAGATCCCACTGGCCAGAGTTGCCTGGAGTCTTGTCTCCCCAGACTCGCCGTACCCAGTTACAGGGAAGCTGTTACTCGGACGTCTTTAATCCAATCCATAAACATGTGCCAGAAGTAACTTTCTTAACATCAGATTTATGCCATGCACCATGGCTCATGCCCGTAATCCTAGCACTCTGGGAAGGTAAGGAAGGTGGATTGTCTGAGCTCACAGGTTGAAGATTAGCCTGAACAAGAGCAAGACCCCACCTCTAAAAATAACTAGGCATTGTGGCCAGCGTCTGTAGCCCCAGCTACTTAGGAGGCTGAAGCAAGAGAATTGCTTGAGCCCAAGAGTTTGAGGCTGCTGTGAGCTGTAACATCACAGCACTCTACCCAGGATGACAAAGTGAGAGTCTATCTCAAAAAAACAAACAAAAAGATCATATTTGAAGTTTAACACACAGACCGTGATTAACACTCTTAGTGTGGTCTGATTAATGAAAAGGAGAGATATTACTTTTCATTTTTGTTATCCTCTACTATTATTAACATGGTGTAATTTGTGTTGGTTTACTTTGTCAATATGTCATCATTTATTTATAAGTTGTTAACTGTTCTTCTGGCACTCTTATGGTTTTTTAACTCATGTCAATAAGTAGTAACCATAAGCCATGTAGCTAATGGAGTTCTTAACAGCTGACAATGTTGCAAGACCGGAGACACAAACAAACAGCAGCTTTGCCGTGGGTATAAACTCACTCCTGTAATTATTAAGACAAGAAACAGACTACACGGTATGGGATGGCATGCAGCAAAATTCTTTATTCTAGGTTTTGATTTTATACCTTTCTAGTCACAAACACGCTTAATCTATCATTTGTTAGTTTCACCATTATCTCATTTTACCTATCTGAAATTAACTTGAAAGGAAATATCTTGTTACCATATCAACACAATCAGTATTTTTTTGCTGTAAATTTTGCAGTAAACATCTTCTTCTAGACACTGACTAATCTCTGGGCAGGTATCTAAATAAAGATCACAAAGAAGAAAGTAGCCACAGGGAAACAGAGTTAATGGAAGAGTATCTTCAAGCGTTCACTCAGTTTACTCAGTATGAAGTAACAACTGCGTCTTTCCTCGGGGCAGAGCACCTATAGACCTCTGACAATATGTTACTACCATACGTCAACCCTCTGGCCTGTATCTCTGAGGAAGGGTGGCATGCCCTTTGATCTCAGGCTTCACGGGGTAGGGTGCACAGCTTCAGAGAATTGGCTTGTGGAATTTTTAACTCCAGGCAAGCTAACTCTGCGTGTGTCCCAGGGGGGCCCAGGTCCCTTAAGCCTCTGGAAGAATAGAAAGTCATTTTAAACTCACACTTAGTTCACTTTGTGTGCTTGATGTAGGATATGTTTATTTCTAAATATTATACTACAGACAAGAACTGTTTTACATACTTTACTCTTTAACTCTTTTACTCCTTTAGTAATCTTATGAATTAAGAATGGGATTCTTTCATTTTAAAAATAATTAAATGAGTAGACAGGGTATGAGGTCATGTAGTTAGTGTGTGTCAGGCTGAGATTCAAACGTTGGCAGTTTGAATTCAGATTCAAGCTCTTATAGTTATTCTTGTAATTTTATTGCAGGAAGGCAAGGCCCAATGGAGAGAAAGAGCACCCAAACACCATATTTAAGAGGAAAAAAGGCTTTTATTCAGCTGGTGGAGCAAACAGCATAGAAGAATTCAAAATGACCACATTCTTCCACTGGCTTGGGTTTTCCCTTTTTTTCTTCTATCAGAAAGTTCCAACCTGGGTGGCACCTGTGGCTCAGTGAGTAGGGCACCAGCCCCATATACCCAGGGTAGTGTGTTCAAACCTGGCCCTGGGCACACTGCAACAAAAAATAGCTGGGCATTGTGGCTGGCACCTGTAGTACCAGCTACATGGGAGGCTGAGGCAAGAGAATCGCCTAAGCCCAGGAGCTGGAGGCTGCTGTGAGCTGTGACACAATGGCACTCTACTGAGGGTGACAAAGTGAGACTGTGTCTCAAAAAAAAAAAAAAAAAAATTCCAACCCACGGGTACCTTTCTCATTGGTCAGTTTGAATCAAGCAGGAGAAGGTGTTCCAGCCCCCACAGAACTACAGGGTTTCATAGAAGCAGAAATTTCCAGGTCCCAGGAAGTTAAGTCTACAAATTCCTCAGAGCTGAGTCACTATGGACAGGACTCTGCAGGTATACCTTGGGGTCTCCTTGAGAAGACCTCTGTTCTCCTAGACCTCACCCTTCCCGGGTATTCATTCTCATTCCCCCTTTTAGAGACTCTACATATATTTTAATTTGGGGTCTCAATATGAGCCTGCTTCTGCAGGAGCCAGTATTAATTACTTTTGACATTTGACTTTACATCATTTTTCTACAAAATGTAAGACATAGAGGTATTTCTGATCTGTTCTATAGTTTCTTTCCCACTTCCCTCTGCTGCAGCACCTTCGCATAGTGCTACAGCCATCAAACTTCAGAGTCACCTGGCTGAGATTTCAGATTTCAGGGACTGTGACTCCTCTCAGTTTCTCTATTCAGGAATTAATTGTAAAGTCCATTGGTGGGGGGTGGAGAGCTAATATATATATGGGTTTTCACTTTTCCCTGTGTCACACATTGAGTACTGTGTCCAATTATGAGTGCAAGCTCCTTTCCAGGTGCCTTCGCATTCATAAAAACTATAAAGAAATCACCCTTTGTTTTATCTCAGTGATGTGGAATCACATCCCTCCTCCCCTTTTCACAAAGTCCAAAGTCCAATTAAGACAAGTCCCACAAAGGGTTCCCTCAGGCTTCAGCCATGCTTTGACCATTCAACTCCCAGTATTTGGCTGGAGCAGGACACAATGACCATCTTAAAAGTCACCTTTGCTTCCCATGGGGCAGTGAAGCTCTCTTCAGCCGGCTGTGATGAATCCAGGTAAGGATCCCTTCCACCTTCACTGCCATGCATGTGGTCAGGAGGATGGTTTGAGGGGGACTGGGCTCTGATCCTTGACCTAGAATTGATCCCCTTGATCCTCCAGAGAGAAAGGAGGTACAGATGCAAAAGACAGAACATGGTTAATTACCCAAGTGGAGATCTTCCTTCCTACTCTTCCTAGGGCTTCTAATTGCCTGTTCAATTGAGTCTCTCTCAGTTCTTTCAGGAGTCCCTGCTAAATTGCAGAGTATTGATGGAGGTCTGTTTCAACAAGACCAGGAGCTAGGCCTATATCCAATTAAGCTTTGCTTCCTAGCAGAGTTTACCAATTCCTGCTCTTGTGGCCCTGTTTATGCACTCTACCTTGCCTGAGCTTTGAGGCTTATATTCCACATATAGTTTCTAGGTGATATTCAAAGCTTTAGCTATCCTTTGCACTATTTCTATTATGAAGGCTAGCCCATTGACAAATTTAAACCAGAATGGCAACCTAAACCATCAGATGTTCTCTGCGCAATGATTTTACTACTTCAGGAGCCCTTTTCATTCTAGTGGAGAAGGCTTCCACCTATTCCAGTACATGCAGACCAAAACTACTAAGCACCAGTTTCCTCTACATCTTAACAACTCAGTGTAATCCATTTGCACATCTTTAAATGGGGCTTCCCTGTAGGACTGAATTTCAGGCAGCAAGGATGGTCCCTGTCTAGCATTGTGTTGGTTGCATGCCACACAATGCTGGCTGACTTTCTTGGAAAGAGTGGCCAACAGGGGAATGTAAAAGTATCTCCCCAGAAGCCTCTTAATTTTCTTTTGCCTCTGTCCTAAGTGCATGGCTTCATGCATACAACCTCTATAACCAAACTTAGATTTTTACACAGTAAGCTTTGGTATTTGGAGAGGCATGAGTTTGTCAACTAATGATACCCCTTGGTGTTCATAAGAGTGATGACTGAATATGGTACCCAGACTCTTAAGTTTTGTCCCAAAGTCAGCTTATCAGCCTCTTGCACCAGCATGGCAGTGGCTGCATGTGTTTTTAGACACAGGGCCCATCCTTTCAAGACTTCATAAAGTTGCTTACAGAGATGAGCAACTGGTCCTGCCTAGGATGCTACATTCTGGGTGCACACTCCCCCAGCTGTTCTATTTCTTTCTGATACATACAGTTCAAAAGGCTTGGCCATGTCAGTGAGGCCTGGCACCAGGACCTATAGTTTTTTCTTTAGCCTCTTGAAGGCTTTGGTTGGCTGGATTTCTACTCAATTGACCTATTCTCTCCCCTTCTTAGTAAGTTCATACAATGGTTTGGCCAGTCTGTATGTTTCACACAGCCTTTCTTAGAAATCCCCAGGGCTTTCATCTGGCTTCTGCATGACCCCAGCCACCTCGTATACATTTGTGGCTTTCTGGCTCCCTTACACTGACCAGAGACAAAGTCAAGATTGAGTCCAGCACAAGAGAATGAAACCATTTAGTAGTTACCTACAAATATATACAAGTTCTGGATTTCAAGGCTAAGTTTTACAAACTTATAGATTCAAATGCTTTGTTACGTATATTCAGAGGACTTGAAGGCCTATTAGTGAGTCGGAGAGGACATCTCTAAGGGGAAGGGGCATGTCTGATCCCTTTGGCTAGCAACTCAGTGTTAGGAATTCCCTTGACCAAGAGGAAGTCTAATCAGTCAGTCGCTGGGAGGTGGGGCTTAAGATTGTATTTTAGTTCACAATCCCCCACTTTTGGTCAACACCTGCCAGATGCAACATCCATGGTCAAACTCTTATTTTGTCTCATGCATTGCTGGGGTGGTGTGGCTACCTGCCCTGGGTCCATCCAGGCCTTCACTGGGACCCTTCTGGCCAAGAACACTGAATAGCCCAAAGGGCTTACAGCTGATTAAATGTTTTAGGCTACAGGGGACTCAACCTTTTTAACACTTCTAGGCAATATAAGAGTAAAAACCAAACTGTCTGAGGCAAGGCTATAAAATTAATTTGTCTGTAAGTGTTGAGCTACTATATTCTTGGGTTTAATTGCAAGCTTATAGCAAACATAAGCACTGTTAACCATTTAAGCTAAGAAATTTACAGACTTTTATTGTGTCACAATATTTTAGTCTCTTTAGTAATTTATCGTGAGGTGACCAATACATTTCGTATCATTTCTCCTTCTGCATAAATCCCAGGATGGAGAGCAATCATACTCAGGAAGCTTTATGTCTATGGGAAGCAAGTATTTTTTATGATTGGGATGGATACCTTTACTATTTGCCTCAGAAAGGCAAAGTTTCTGATTTAGTATTTGTTTAGGCTTCTGTGTGCCCACCTTTGATCTGGAGGGTTTAACTAATTCCATCCATCCCATCCTGTCCTTATAATCCCATGGGCCCCCTCTTCTGCTATAGTCCCTGGGCCTAGGGGGAAGATGTTGCGTAGCAGGGTGCTGGCAATAAATAACAGGTTGGGCCCAGTGGGATTTATTACTTTTAAATTGTGGAAATATCAGGTAAACTTGCTATTTACTCAAAACTTGTCATGACTCTGGAAAAGAAAGTAAGAAAAGCTAAAATATTTTAAACAAAAAGTCAGAAAAAATGAGTTCAGTCTCATGTAATTTCTGTTCTGTTTGAGGTTGAGTTAGCATAACTCAGGGACATAGTTTTCTAATTAAAGTCCTGGAAGTTTGCTTTGTTTCAATCCAATGGCATATTGTCTCAAAAGTTATAAGAAATTTATGTTTAAGAGAACTTGTCATTCCCTTCTCTGTCTCTTCTTAAAGGAGAAACTTTGGACCTAGCCAGTTTAAAATAATAATAAAAAAAAAAACTTTCTGAGATAAATCAAAATAAAATAATAATTTTCAGTGTAAGACAAAAGAAATAGTTTTTATAATAGCCATAGTTAGGCCAGACACTGTGGCTCACATCCGTAATACAAGCCCTCTGTGAGGCAGAAGAGAGTGGATTACCTGAGCCCTGGAGTTCAAGACAAGCCTGAGCAAGAATGAGACCCAATCTCTACTAAAAATAAACTAGGCCAGGTATGGAGGCTCACACCTGTAATCCTAGCACTCTGGAAGGCTGAGGCAGGTGGATTGCCTGAGCTCACAGATTTGAGACCAGCCTGAGCAAGAGTGAGGTCCTGTCTCTAAAATAGCTGGGCATTGTGGCAGGTGCCTGTATCCAATCTACTTGGGGGGGTCGAGGCAAGAGAATCACTTGAGCCCAAGAGTTTGAGGTTGCTGTGAGCTCTGACACCACAGCACTCTACCAAAGGTGACATAGTGAGACTCTGTCTCTAAAAAAAAAAAAAGAAAATGAAACACCATTTCATATTTGACAATGCTCCCTATATAGTTTTAAAACACCAAATAAGTCTTAGGCCTTCAGTGGTCCTAATAACTAAAAAAAAACTAATTTGAAGTCAAAAAGATTGAATATAGAATTTTGATTTTGGAAGGTTATGCCAAATTTTAAAGGCTTACAACATTTGTTCAAATAGAATCACAAGTCATTCATTTAATTAAGACTGATAGTTGTCAAAAGATTCTAAAGGCAATATAGGACATTATATGGGTATAAACATTAGCCCTTTTAAAGTTTAGTCTTTCATTGTCTGCCAATAAGATGTTAAAAAAAAAAAAAAAAAAAAGAACTTCTCTAGATCAATTTTAAATTAAAAGAAGACAGGTCATATAATTTCATCAAGAGTAGATAAGTATCTTTTTTTTTCTTTTTGAGACAGAGTCTCACTATATCACCCTTGGTGGAGTACTGTGGCATCACAGCTCACAGCAACCTCAAACCCTTGGGCTCAAGCAATTCTCTTTCCTCAGCCTCCTGAGTAGCTGGAACTACAGGCACCTGCCACAACACCCGGCTATTTTTTAGTTGCAGTTTTCATTGTTGTTTAGCAGGCCTGGGCTGGGCTCGAACCTGCCAGCCTCAGTGTATGTGGCCGGCGCCCTACTCACTGAGCAGTGAACCAACATGGGCAGTGAACCAACGTGAATAAATATCTTAAGAAAACGTTGTTGTTGTAACCAAATTTTATAAATTATAGTCAATAAGATTACATACAAATTCCTTCATATAACAAGATCACAATTTACTATAAAGTTAGTCATTCAATTAGCTAAACTAATAATCAGAAGATTTCTAAAAGCAAAAATCTTACTCTTTGATAGAGAGGAGACTCAGTTTCCCAAATAATTATAAGATCTAATACAGAAAGTCTTTTTTCCTCTTTCTTCATTCTTGGTTCTTTTAAAGCCTGCCTTATTGTTCTACCTCCTACCAAATTTTTTCCCTATAATCAACTAAATTCCAGGTCATTTCCACATATTCATTTGAGGCTTTATACCTTTTGGCTCCAAGGGCTTCCATTGTCCTAGATAATCAAAATATTTGAGTGCATGATTTGTTCAATGACCTGGCTTCCTAGTTCCTTGACACAAAATGATTTCCTTCACCTCACTTCAACAATCCACCTCTAAGACCACATCAACCTCACTGATGAAACCTGGAACCTGAAATAAACCCTTAGTTAATAATCACATCCTCAACCCCATCCTCTCAATTAACATCTGCCTCAATTCTTTAATCTTATCAGAAGATCATTCTATTCTACAGTTTCTGGTACTTTCTCCACCTACCCTCATTCCCATCTGCTGTGAACTAAAACCCATATCCAATATCTTGGTCCTGTTTATACAGGTGGATTCCATTTGTGAAAATTCATCAAGTTATAATTCCATGATATTTATATTTATACCATATACTTCAATAGAGTTTTCTTTTAATTCAATACCCCACATAATTTTAACTGCTATCTTGCCAAATGCCCCCAACTCTCCTTTTCTCCTATTCTTTCCATGTGTAAAACCTCATCTCTGTTGAATCCTATTCACTTTTAGGCTTCTGATTCTATAAAATTGACTACTTTAGATTCCACATATAAAAGAAATCACATAGTATTTTGTCTTTCTGCTCTGATTTATTTCACTTAGCATAACGTCCTCCAGGTTCATCTATGTTGTTGTGAATGACAAGATTTCCTTGTTTTTAAGTTAAATAGTACTCTGTGTGCAATACATACACATTGGATTTGGAGCCCACGTAGATAATCCAGGATAAACACACCTCAAGATCCTGAACCTGATTACATGTATATCTACTAACACCCTTGTCGCAGCCCCTAGTGGCCCCTATGGCCCTGGACTCAATTGCCACAGGAAGGAACCAGGAGAGACGCAGATTAGAAGTAGAAGCTTGCAGGAGGCGGGCTAACCTTGCTGGTGGGATAGCCCCAAGCAACCTCAGCAGTAGCCTTTTATTGACACAGCAAAAGACAGGTGAGGGGAGTGTTAGACAATAAATACGGGCCTAAGGATCACCATGGGCTCGGGCTCAGGCTCTTTCTCCACAAGGAGCACCTGCGGACGCATCACCTGAGCTTCCGTTCCCCAGCTGCAAATCATCTTGCTCAGAGGTCATCTGGCTCTTGGCATCCTCTACACACCCTTTTCCCAGTAAGTCTCACATTTTCTTGGGATTGCTTCCATAGTTTGACTATTGTGAATAATGCTGCATGAATATGGAAATGCAGATATCTCTCCAAGATCCTGATTCCATTATTTTTATATATACCCAGAAGTGATATTTTTAGATCATAAGGTAGTTCTAGTTTTAATATTTTGAGAAAACTCCACATTGTTTTCCATAATGTTTGCACTATTTGCATTCCCACCAACAGTGCACAAAGCTTCCACACTTGTTATTGCTTCTGGTTTTAGTAACAGCCATCCTTACAATGTGAGGTGATATCCCACGTGATTTTGATTTGCATTTCCCTGCTGATTGATGATGTTGAGCACCTTTCTGTAAGACTGTCTTCTTATTTGGGTTCTTTCTGAAATTTTTAATAGGGTTAATTGTTATTATTTTTTTTTTTGCTATTGAGTTATATGACTTCCTTATATATTACAGATATTAACCTTTCATCTGACACATCAGCAGTCCCTAAACTTTTTGCCAGGTACCAATTTCATGGAAGATAATTTTTTCATGGCCCGAGGGGATGGGGCATATGATTTGGGGGATGATTCATGCACATTACATTTACCTCAGATTATTAGACACTGGATTTTCATAAAGAGCATGCAACCTATATCCCTCTCATGCACAGCTCATAGTGGGGTTCATGCTCTTATGAGAATCAAATGCCTTGTTTATCTGACAGGAGGTGGGACTCAGATCATGATGTGAGCAATGAGGAGCAGCTGTGAATACAAATGGAGCTTCACTCACCTGCTGGCAGCTCACCTTCTGCTGTGCAGCCTGGTTCTTTTTTTTTTTTTTTTAATATATTTTTGAGACTTTTTTTTTCAATTTTCTTTTTTTATTAAATCATAGCTGTGTACATTAATGCAATCATGGGGTACAATGCTCTGGTTTTATATACAATTTAAAATATTTTCATCTAACTGGTTCACATAGCCTTCTTAACAGGCCATGGCCTGAAAAAATAAGTAGGGATCCCTAGCCTAGAAATTGAAGACTGCAGTGATACTTGGTTTGTAAATATTTTCTCTCATTTTGTAGGTTAGCTTTTCACTCTGTTGATTATTTTCTTTGCTGTGCTGGAGCTTTTTAGCTTAATACAATCCCATTTGCCTAGTTTTGCTTAAGTTGCTTGTGTTTCTGATATCATATCTAAAAAACATTCACTAATCATTTCTTACCTAAAGTCAATACCCTTGAAGTGTTGCAACTCCTTATTTGCTCAAAACTTCATAAACCAAATAAATCTTTCCCCAGAGGCTCAGTGCCCATAGCACAGTGGTTACGGTGCCAACCACATACCTGAGGCTGGCAGGTTCTAACCTGGTGTAAGCCAGCTAAAACAACAATGACAAATGCAACCAAAAAAATAGCCAGACATTGTGGCAGGCACCTATAGTCCCAGCTACTTGGGAGGCTGAGGCAAGAGAATCCCTTAAGCCCAAGAGTTGGAGGTGGCTGTGAGCTGTGATGCCACATCACTCTACTGAGAGGGACATGGTGAAACTCTGTCTCAAAAATAAACTTTCCCTAGAAACAATACTGATAATAAACATTCAAGCATACAATCCTTTTTCCTTTTATTTCTTTGGGGTTTTTGTTTTGTTTGTTTTGTTTTGCCATTAATGGAAAAGGCCTCTATTTTTAATTGTGTCTTTTTCATGGGATATTAAAGCTAGGAGAGACTACAGGTTATCAGGCCACGATCTGCTTTTACATATACTAAAGGCAGCCCAAAGGTAGGGTCCTCAACCTGATTACATGGTACTGTTCACTGCAGGATCCAGATATACCTCCTGACTCTCATTACAGCAGCTCCCCATCTGCCTGGTTGCTCCATGTTTGAAAATGTATGTGGTAGGGTCAGGGCAGGATGGGGTGGTGGTGGCGAATGGAATTGCCTCCTAGAGAATTATGTTACAAGTTATGTAACTATATCCTTACTGATTTTCCTCATAAAATACAAGCAGGAGATAAAACTAGTATTATTTATTTATTTTTATTGAGATAGAGTCTTACTTTGTCACCCTCTGTAGAACGCTGTAGCATCATAGCTCACAACAACCTCAAACTCTTAGGTTCAAGTGATTCTCTTTCCTCAGCCTCCCTAGTAGCTGGGACTACAGGCACTCGCCACAGCACCCAGCTATTTTTTTGGTTAGCAGCCCTGGGCTGGGTTCGAACCTACCAGCCCCCGTGCATGTGGCCAGCGCCCTAACCACTGAGATACAGGTGTCCAGCCTGAAAACTAATATTTATTGAGCCACTACTATATGTCCACCACCTGGCTGAGAGCATTTTGTATACTCTTTCACTTAATTCTTGCAAGAATCCTGTGAATTAAATATTATTATTCCCATATTACAGAAGCAGAACTAAACAAAAATTCAGAGAATACAGTAATTTCTCAAAGTAATACACACTTTAAATGGCATAATTTAGAATCCAGCTCTGTCTCAAAGTGAAAAGTGTCCTCTCTCCTTCAAACTAAAAATTCTTTATTTTTTTTAAATGTCCATAGCTACTGTTGGGCAATGACAATCTCTTCTGCTGCCCTACTCGCTGATCCAAAAGTGCAACACCTTTCTCCAAAAGACTTTTTTTCATGCTACTAACTTATAGAGACTTCCTGGGCTAAATTTACTAAAATTTGATACTTATAAATTAAAGTTACTTGTTTGCAGAGAGCTCTAGTTCAGAATTATTTCTAAAGTTGAACCATTATGCCAATCTCCTTCATGCACACTCACACAAAAACAATGAGATTTCCACCACTTCAAGCTCTTAGTTACTGACATCTCAACAGGGCAGCTTTCATGGGATCCTGGTGCCTGGCTGCTGCTGTTTCCACTTTTCATTTTTGATCTCTTTATCATCCTTGGCTATTAGCAACAGAAGTAAGAGTATCAGCTCTGCAATCAGTTGATTTCTTGCTGTGACCCAACATTTTCTGTTTCCCATTTTCCTTGTAGGATTATCTGTCCTAGAATTAAAGGAGGTGCATATCAAGCACTTGCTTAGTGACTGGGCCATAATGGTTTCTTAATAAATATTAGTTACTTATACTATAACTTAGTCTGATGAGACTATTTGGTTTAGTCAATAGTGGGTAATAAAGCATATTTGTATAAATAGCTTGGCCTTTGGCCACTAACTGGAATTGAAGACCTATATTTTTAATCAACCATGATACCACTATTAAAACAGATAATTTTATAAAACCCTTAAAATTTGCTTCACACTGATATGCCATAAATGGAGTTCATTGTGCATTTGTACCACTTAATAATTTGTAATTATTAAATATGCAATTCCATATTGTCAAATGAAATTTAGTAAAACCATTGTCATATTTATTTTACAGAAAATTTTTATAATAATTAAAAGCATGAACTCAAACTCTCATAAATATAAATAATAAATTACTCACATACGTTGATATCGACAAGTTTTGCTCGTTTCTCTTTCTCCTGGAAAGTGACAATTGATGTTCAAATTTGGCCCTAAGGAAATTTGCCATTAATTAAGTGAAATAGAATTCAAAAAACACTGGGCAGTGCCTGTGGCTTAAAGGAGTAGGGCGCCAGCCCCATATGCCAAAGGTGGCGGGTTCAAACCCAGTCCCTGCCAAAAACTACAAAAAAAAAAAAAGAATTCAAAAAATTTGAGAACCAAAAAGGAACTATTTTATCACTTCTTCAAACCTCCAAAATTATCATACACTACCTTATATTACAGTAATCTTCCCGTACACATCTTAAGTCCTCAACAAGATTATATATTCTCTAGACAGCAAGGACTCTGCATGAGTTACCCTGATGAAAGCTCTCCTGTGTTGTTGAGAGATGAGTCTCCCATATGGGTGCTTCTCCATGAACCATGAGGAGGAGGATTGTAGCTACTGTGAGGATGGGTATACCTTTTAATCATACTTTGTTAGATATGAAAATGGTTTCCTTCATGACTGGGTTTTGGATTGGAAATTACTGGTACCAGATCCCCAGTACATGCTTTTAGATATGCTACATATTTGGGCTAGTCTTCTCGCAATAACAGCAGTCCTGGAAAATTAACTACAAATTTATAAAGTGTTCTAACACAGGAACTTAATAAGACTCCTTAAATGGCTAATGCCCAGAGTCAGAGGTCACAGAGCAAATGAGAGTCTAGTGGATACTGACCCCACACGGGTGGCAGAGTGTCATAGGTGGTACTGCCTTCACTACACTAACAACACACACAACTGCTGATTGGTAGTTCTTCCATTTGGGGAAATTGATTTAAGTCACCTGAGATCTTTATTTTAATGGTGATTGATATCTAAAGTGTCTCTCTAGCAAAAAGTTTTCCTGCTCTGACATTTAAAAATCTATGTCACAAGCTCCAAGAAAATGTGCCAGATGGTAAAGACAAGCAGAGAATTTAAGGCTGCTAAGTATATCTCTGCCCCTTATTAAATTTAAAGTTGGGGAGGGAAGAGAAACATCTGCAAAGACCAAGTCTGCTTATTACATAAGAAACAACTGTTTGACTTTCTTTTATACAAAACAGAGTTTTATGTTTGAAAAGGACAATTGTACTAAGGGTGGGAGGGGTCAAAGCGAGGTAATTGCTTCAACTTTACAAGAAGACAATGTGAAACAGAGGGAAACTGCACATTGTCTTTGTCTTTCATGTTGATATTTCACTTCACCCCAGTATGTCAGGTTACACTTTTCCAAAGATTAAGGCAACATTTATCTCTATCTGTCTTGGGAGGGGAGAGGAATGAGAAAGACGAAAGCACTAGGTGGAAGCATTGGTTCTTTTCATGCAATATGAATTACGTGTTTTCAGACAAATTTTACCTCTTACAAATACCTGGAATTTTATATTTTTTCTATTTGAACAAGAGCTGTTCCAATTTCCATCGCAGGAAATTCAATTTAATTTGGCAAATACCTGTTCATCCCTTAGTATAGAAAGCATCACAAGGAACAGAGATGGGTAAGAGATGTTTAATCTAGAAGGAGGAAGAAGTGTTAAAGAGTCATCATACGGCAAGGCGGGCGGAGGAATGTGTCCTGGAGCCTGGTTGCCAGAGGTCCTAATGCCTGATCTGCATTTCAGCACATCTCTAAGCACAGGCAGTGTCTCCTCGTCTTCATCTGGAAATAGGGGTGATGATAGTAAGCATACCATAGGCTTTGTGTGAGCATTAAATAACTGAATATATGCCCATTCTTTTTTTTAATTTCAGTTTAATATGAGGACACAAATGATTAAGTTACATTGTTTGCATTCATTAGGTAAAGTCCAAGTTACAGTTGAGCCCTTCACCCAGGGAATGTGCCATATATCCTTATATTGTGCCCTTCTCCCTTCTCCCCCCACAACTTGAATTTAATTGTGTTTTATTCTCTCATATGGGCATTTAGTTGTTCATCTACTGCTTTCACAATAGTCTTGAGTACACTGGATGCTTGCTTTTTCATCCTCGTGATACTTTACTGAGGAGAATGTTCTTCAGCTCCATTCATGTTAATACAATGACTAGCACATAAGAAATACTCAACCCACATTAGCTATTACTGGTATTAGAGATACTCAATGCTATGGTGTTTCCAAGGAAAAGACACTGTATTCTACTTAGAGGATTGGAAAACATTTGGGAAAAGAAAATGTAGCATTTAGAATGGGTCTTTTAAAATGGGCCAATATTGAGAAGTGTGAAGGGAACAGCGTAAAGAACAGTGTGAAGGAAGGAAAGCTTACGGCACAGCATAAAACAGCCAAGTGGTACTAAGTTGCAGGATTGTGAGGTATTTGAACTGAAGAAAGGAGACATGAGTCCAGGAGGCACATTTCAGATGGCAGGATTTTGATAGGAAGATGGTACAGAGGGCGGGCTATTTTTAAAGCACCTGAATCTTAGATACTAACAAGAGGCAAGAAAATCCAGGGCATCTTCCAAAGAGGAGGCAACAATGACTCATCAATTGGAGATACATTTGAGGGTAGGACAGTGTGTGCTGGGAGACATGGAAACTTGAGTTTGGCAAGTTGAGTGTTAGATATCAGTGAGGGAGCCACATAGGCAGTTGCAAATGTTTCAGACTGACCCAAAAGAGCTGATCTACATATCATATTGTGATTAGAAACATTCCATTCTGCTTTTAAAACTTTTAGGAAACTGAAATGCTAGATCATTATTAAATAACATTACCATCATCACATAATTCATCATTTATAACAGGGAAACCATAATTCATGATTTCTGATTCATTTTTTCATAAGGCTTCAGAGATTCCCTTTATAAAAATAAAGTTAATAGAGATCTAAAAATAGATCTACCATTCCATCCTATAATTCCTCTACTAGGTATATACTCAGAAGACCAAAAATCACATCATAACAAAGATATTTATACTAGAATGTTTATTGCAGCCCAATTCATAATTGCTAAGTCATGGAAAAAGCCCAAGTGCCCATCGATCCACAAATGGATTAATAAATTGTGGTATATGTACACCATGGAATATTATGCAGCCTTAAAGAAAAAAAGACTTTATCTCTTTCATGTTTACATGGATAGAGCTGGAACAGTATCTCAAGAATGAAAGAAAAAGTATCCAATGTACTCAGCCCTACTATGAAACTAACTTATGGCTTTCATATGAAAGCTATAACCCAGTTACAACCTAAGAATATGGGGAAGGGGGAGAGGGATGGGAGGGAGAGGGAAGGGATGGGTGATTGGTGGGATTACACCTGTGGTGCATTTTACAAGGGTATATGTGAAACTTAGTAAATGTAGAATATAAATGTCTTAACACAATAACTAAGAAAATGCCAGAGATGTGGCCCCACCCAGGCAAAACTTACTAAATGCAGAATACAAATGCCTACATACAGTAACTAAGAAAATGCCATGAAGGCTACGTTGAACAGTTTGATGAGAATATTTCAGATTGTATATGAATCTGCACAATTTACCCCTTGATTGCACTAATGTACACAGCTATGATTTAACAATAAAATAAATAAATTTAAATTAAAAAAAAAAGAAAATGCCAGGAAGGCTATGTTAACAAGTGTGATGAAAATGTGTCAAACAGTCTATAAAAACAGGGTATGGTGCCCCATGATCATATTAATGCACACAGATTTGATTTAATAATAAAAAAACAAAATAAAACACACACCACATAAACAAATAAACAAACAAATAAATATATATATATATATATAAATAAAAACTCAAAACCCAGAAATGTCTAGATTGTAATTGCAATGTTAAGACTTGTTAGCAACTTCCAGAATAATTACAGGACCAACTCATCTCATGAATATAATTATCTGGTCTCTGTTCTTCTGACCTGATCTGCATGCACTCATCACTGGAGGTGAGGTCCACAGAGTGGGCTGAGGCAGGGAGCCAATTTGTCCATGTCCAGGCTTGACCTGGTTGTTGCTGAACTATCACATAACAGCCTTGCATTCAGACACACACACAAACCCAGCTGGCTGAATTGTTTGTGTTCTGACCACCTTACATGGAACAAGCAAGGAAACAAGCACAGTGATGATAAAATGAGGAATTGATTCAATTCAGTGTTGAATTAAAGTCCAATGGTGGCTTCAGCATATATAAAGTGGTTTTTATTTTTCTTTTAATTAAAATGTATATCAACTTCTGATCTATTTATATGTAAGTAACAAAACAGTCTTGAGTATTAAGATTTCCCTCCAAACGGAGAAGAGATTCAGCATAATGATTACTCTTCTTTTTGAAATTCTATTCTTTTATTTATTGCAACTGTCTCTAATTTTTCTCCCAAGATCCTGCCCTTTATTGCTTGGTTTCTTTTTCTGTCATTTCAGGCTCATTAAAATGCTGTTGGCCCAGAAGGTACTGACAGCCTCTTCTTGTTCTATGTGGTTTTCTTGGGCAAGCACAATTAATATAACTGAGAATAGCACCCATAAACTGTTTTTTCCAAACCTTCTCTCATCTATCTTCTTTCTATACTCTCAGTTTTCATCAGGGGCCTAACCAGCAAGCCAACAGTCTAAGATGGATATTTTAAAGCTATCTTGAATCCTTTGCTATGGGTTAAATTGTGTCCCCCCAAAAGATATATTGAAATCCTCACTCCTAATACCTCAAAATGTGACTTCATTTGGAAACAGAGTCTTTGTAGATGTAATCAAGTTAAGATGAAGTCATTAGAGTGGGACATATGACTGATGTCCTATAAAAAGGAAGAAATTTAGACAGAGGCACAGGGAGAATGCTATGTAATGTCAGAGACAGACAGATTGATGCAGCTGCAAGATAAGGAATGCCAGAGATTGACAGCTGCCAACAGAAGCCAGGAAGAAGGTTTCTCTCCAGAGTCTCTCCAGAGTCTCATAGGAGAAAGGGAGCATGGCCCCTTCTAACATGTTGCCTTCAGACTTTCACATACCCAAACTGTCACAGATTAAACATCTGGTGTTTTAAGGCATCCAGTTTGTGGAATTTTATCCTAGCAGGTCTAGGAAATAAATATGCTATCCCATTTCACAGCTTCTTTCTCCTACATGTAATTGATCACCAAATCTCATGAAGCATGTATTTATCTCACTATAAACAGATTGGGAAGGGCTTTTCTGATTCTACTATTAATTGCAAACAATTTTTAAAGCATCAGATTTACTATGTACCATACAATGGCAAAAGAAGCAAAATAAGTGAAAGGGAAAAATTGAAGATATTTCACAACAATAAAGCTCTTGATTGGTTATAAATATCCCTTCTCCACTTTTACTAATGTTTAAGTACGTACAGGGTAATAATTGTATCGTGGTAATATTTTGCAATTACATCTCAAGTCATTTATGCTGGTTGGGTTAGGCATTCAATAGTTCATAGACAGGAAGCAGAAATTACTAATTTCTTGAAAGTCCTTTGAGATCCAAAATTGTAAACTTTTAGTTGTTGGTGAAATACCTTAGGTGCTAAAGGAAGTATATATACTTTATACCTTTTTTTTTTTTTTTAATTAAATCATAGCTATGTACATTGGTATGATCATGGGGCATCATGCACTAGTTTCACAGACCAGTTGACACATTTATATCACACTGGTTAACATAGCCTTCCTGGCAATTTCACAGTTATTGTGTTGAGACATTTACATTCTACATTTACTAAGTTTCACATATACCATTGTAAGATGCACCACAAGTGCATTCTCACCAATCCCCCTCCTTCCACCCACCTCCCCCCTCCCTCCCCTCCCTTTCCCCCTATTCCTAGGTTGCAAATGGGTGAAAAAGTATCCAATGTACTCACCCCTACTATGAAACTAATTTAGGGTTTTCACATGAATGCTGTAACTCACTTACTAAATTTTATGTATTGTTACAAAACAATTCACTCTAAAACACAGTGACTTAAAATAACTCATTTTTTTTTTTTTTTTTTTTTTATTAAATCATAGCTGTGTGAATTAATGTGATCATGGGGCACCATGCAATGGTTTTATACACCATTTCACATATTTTCATCACACTGGTTAACACAGCCTTACTGGCATTTTCTTAGTTATTGTGCTAAGACATTTACATTCTACATTTACTAAGTTTCACATATACCCTTGTAAGATGCATAGCAGGTGTAATCCCACCAATCAGCTTCCCTCCACCCACCTCCCACCTCCCCCCTCCCTAA
>CAUYPK010039021.1:0-15917 GCA_963574355.1 Loris lydekkerianus | reverse complement strand
GAATGGACTAGCAAATTGTGGTACATGTATACCATGGAATACTATGCAGCCTTAAAGAAAGATGGAGACTTTGCCTCTTTCATGTTTACATGGATGGAGCTGGAACATATTCTCCTTAGCAAAGTATCCCAGGAATGGACGAAAAAGTATCCAATGTACTCAGCCCTACTATGAAGCTAAACTATAGCTTTCACATGAAGGCTATAAACCAACTATACCACAAGACTATGAGGAAAGGACCAAGGAAAGGGAAGGGAGGGGGGAGGTTTTGGTGGAGGGAGGGTGATGGGTTGGGCCACATCTATGGTACATATTTTTATCTATAAAAAAAAAAAAAGAAAAAGAAAAAAAAAACACAATGTAGAATAAAATATTGCAATAAAGACAAAGTGGTATTCAGGCAAAGTCTTGTGGAAATCCAAGAAAAGGAACTGTCTTTGCCAATTGGGGGAAATTAGGGAAGGTGTCACTAAGGCTGTGGCTTATAGCTTTATCTCTAGAAAATATCAAACATGAAGAGAAGGACAGTCCTGGCCAGGGAGAAAAACTGAAGCAAAAGAAAGAACACAAGCAAGAGTATAGTTTTCCATGAACAGAGAGTAATTTTGACATTTCTATACTAAGAGACCAGGAGTATGTCTTTACCAGTGACAGGAAGAAAGAAAAGTGAACAGTTTGGCCAGAAAGAGCTGGACGATGAAGGGAATGGGATGTAAAAGATACAGAGAAAGAATTATTTTAGACTTGTCAAATTTGTGATGAAGTTCTTCCTCATAAAATATTCAAGAGAAAATTCAAAATTTGATCCTAGAGATTATAAAAAATTCCAGAAGAGACAAAAAAAATTGGAGGATCTTTTCCTATGAGCAATATCCAAAAATATGGGAATAGACAAAGTTGCCTACTAGAGATCAACCTTGGTGACATTAATCACATATCTCAGAAAGCAAAGTACTTGATAAAGGCATAAAACCCAAGACTAGTTCGTTTGTAGCAGAGAGTAAGGAAGGCGGAAAGGTCGGGACTGAAAGACTGGTGTTAGGAAAGTTGGGAAAGAGGCATGTGGATAAATCCTTTAAAATGGGACACAAACTACAAAAATATTTATGTCTGTAGTATGTATGAAGTATTTCATATCTAATTATGCTCCCCCCTCCCCCCCAAAAAACCTTGGTAGCTTTGACAATTTAGTAAGGGTTTATCCAGGTCTTCTGTTTTATGTTCTTAAAAAATTGCAATTAAGGTGTTGAGCAGGACTGCTGTCTCAAATGAAGGTTCAACTGGGAAAGGACCCACTTCCAGGCTCACTTCCAAAGTTGTTGGCAAGATTCAGTTCCTGGACCTGAAGACCTCAGTTGGCCAGAGACCACCTTTATTCCTGGCCAGGTGACTCTTCCTGTCTATTAGGGCAAGTAAGCAAGAGGAGCTAGAGAGAGAATCCTGTAAGAGAAAAGTCAACTCTCTTGCCATGTTATTTCCCAGAAATAAGACACGAGATTTGGTCCACACTCAGGGGAAGGGAATTGCACAAAAGCATGGATCTGTGGAAGCAGGCATCAGCAGGGCCCGTTCCAGCAGACTGCCTACCACCATGTCTCAAATGACTGCTCATTGAAGAGCATAGCCTCAGAGCAGGCTCTCAATAATCAGGTGGGTAAATATTGAGCTCTGTGAAGAGTATAGTGGCCACCTTTTCTCTCAACAGCACAGGAGTCAAGAGAAAAACATCCATGCTGACAAAGATAGAGGCTTTATATGGGCTTAACAACACAAACTTCTTAGCTAAGCTAACCTTCCTGCCAGTGGCGCGAATTGCTCTATTCAGCCAATGGTAGAGAGAAATGCTTTAGCCTCAAATATGGAACAATTCTCCTGGAGGAACAATGGTCACCTGGCTGCACATTGTTTACTGTCACGACCCCTAAGGACCTAGTCTTGGTCGCCTCAGGAAGGAACCAGGCGTGACACGGATTAGAAGTACAAGCTTGCAGGAGGCAGGCTGACCTTAAGTGCAGGGTAGCCCAGAGTCCCCTCTGCAAGGGATATTTATTAAGGTTATACACAACAGGTGTGGAGAGTTAAGGTAATTAATTACACATGAGGGCTGCATGTGCAGGGACTGCTATGTGCTCTCCTCACGTGTTCTTTCCCACAACTCCCATGAAGAACTACTAAGCATCAATGTTTAACACCTGCTTACTAGTGAGTGATGGATCTTATCTCATTCTGGAACACTGAGTTACTTGGGGGACTGCCCCCCAGTCACTAAATGTCTCCAGGCTTGCCAGGAGACTGTCCTGTTCTCAGCGTTTCCTTTTAATGTGATAAGAATCAGTAACTGTCTTTTGCAAGCATGGTGTCCGTTCCTCTACAGTTTACCTTGGAGGATCAACATAGGGACTTATCACAGAGGAGATACAGACCCGTCCTCACTGGATGTAACCTTATAAATTAGTCAGAACTTTCACTGGAATAATCAAATGTGAGGAGTTACTTATATGATCTGCAATAGTTGCAATGGTGTGGTAAACATGTTAACGAATGGTAAAACATACCATACTTGTGGCTGGAAAGAATCAACATTGTTAAAATGTCCTTACTACCCAAAGCAATCTACAGATTTAATGAAATCCTTATTAAAGCACCAATGTCTTACTTTAAAGATCTTAAAAAAATAGTACTTCCTTTCATATGGAATCAGAAAAATCTTTGAATTGCCAGTATATTACTTAGAAATAATAAAAAAAAAAAAAAAAAATCAGGAGGTATTTTGTTACCAGACTTAGGGCTATATTATATATCTATATTTATCAATAAAGTTTGGTACTGGAACAAAAGTAGAGAAGTAGATATATATGGAACAGAATAGAGAATCTGGAGATGAACCCAACCACATATTGTCATTTGATCTTTGATAAGCCTAACAAAAACATACATTGGGAAAAAGATTCCCTATTTAACAAATGGTGCTGGGACAACTGGCTAGCAACCTGTAGAAGACTGAAACTGGACCCTTAACTTTCACCACTAACAAAAATTGATTGTCACTGGATAAAGATTTAAATTTAAGACATGAAATTATAAAAATACTAGAAGAGAGTGTAGGGAAAATGCTTGAAGTTATTGGCCTGGGAAAATATTTTATGAGAAGGACCCCCATGGCAACTGAAGCAACACCAAAAATATATTACTGGGATCTGATCAAGCTAAAAAAAAAGCTTCTGCACAGCTAAGGGCCCTGCAAGTAAAGCAAACTGACAGCCTTCAGAATGGGAGAAGATTTTTGCAGATTATGATTACAACAAAGTTCTGATAACTAAAATCTACAGATCAAATTAATCCACAAGAAAAGAACAAACAATGACATTTCTTTGTGGGCAAAAGACATGAACAAAAACTTCTCTGAAGATACAGGTGAATGGCCAAAAAACACATGAAAAAATGCTCATCATTTTTACTCATGAGAGAAATGCAAATCAAAACACTTAGAGATATCACCTAATCAACTTGGCCTCTGCAGTTCAGCAGCTAGGGTGCCAGCCACATACACTGGAGCTGGCAGGTTCGAATCCAGCCCGGGCCTGCCAAACAACAATGACAACTACAACCAAAAAATAGCCGGGCATTGTGGCAGGTGCCTGTAGTCCCAGCTATTTGGGAGGCTGAGGCAAGAGAATCACAAGAGAATTGCTTAAGCCCAAGAGTAGGAGGTTGCTGTGAGCTGTGATGCCACAGCACTCTACCAAAGGTGACATAGTGGGATTCTGTGAATTCTGTCTCAAAAAGAGAGAGAGAGAGACATATCACCTAACTCCAATAAGATTAGCCCACATCACAAAATCCCAAAACTGAAGACGTTGGCATGGATGTGGAAAGAAGGGAACACTTCTACACTGCTGGTGGGATTGCAAACTAATACAGCCTTTTTGGAAGGAAGTATGGAGAATTCTCAAAGAACTAAAAGTTGATCTACTGTTTGATCCTGCAATTCCATTACTAGGTATCTACCCAGATGAATAAAAATCATTTTACAACAAAGACATTTGCACTAGAATGTTTATTGCAGCCCAATTCATAATTGCCAAGTTGTGGAAGCAACCCAAATGTCCACCAACCCACAAGTGGATTAGCAAATTGTGGTAAATGTATACCATGGAATACTATGCAGCCATTAAAAGATGGAGACTTTACATGTTTTACGTTTACCTGGATGGTGCTGAAACATTTTTCTCAGAAAAGTATCTCAAGAATGGGGGAAAAGGTATCCAATGTACTCAATCTTATTATGAAACCAATATATAATCACTTACACATTCATATGAATGATAAAACACAAATATAGTCCAGAGAGAAGGAGGGGAGAGGAAGGTGAGGGGAGGGGAGAGGAGAGGGTGAGTGGAGACAGGGTATATGGTGGGATCTCACCTAATATGCACAATGCAAAGGTTCATTTCAAAACAACTAATAATATATTATAAATGTCTTACCATAAAAATAAGTGAGGTGATGTTATATTAAACAGTTTGATTTAAGCATTCCACATTGTATATCAAATCATCACCAAAACTGCACCCCATAAATCTTTGCAGTCATGATTTAATAAAAATTAAATTTAAAAAATCCCTCAACTGAATTATATTACTTTAAGATATAATTCATACACTTTTAACACATCAGCTATGCTTACCTCCCTGCAGGTCTAAGGATGCCACCTCTGTGTCCTCAGAGCACTGGAGTTTCTTCCCCAAAGCTTTCTTCTCCCTAGACTTATATTTTAACCTTTCCATGTTTGCAACTAGCCAGGGTGCTGACTTAAAGAGGTGACTGTAGCTTTCATCTCTATATTTTTAATGTCAAGGGTATAGTAGGAGCTCAATAAATATTTAAGAAATGAATCAGTAAACTCAAACATATCAAAAGATGCTACTGAGTTAACGAAGAACACTGTCAGATAACATTTATTGTTTAAAGTATTTCAAAGAAAATGCTTCAATCCAACAATAAAAAATAGGTTTTCAATTATGGGGCTAATAGGAAAATGCGGTCTTTATAAGCAAGGATGGATTCTCAGTTAGAGCCATGTGCTGCCTGTGGCACACACTTAGACTGGTCCTGGCCATGTGTCATTATTCAGTTTCTCCTTCATCATTTCTTGGCCAGCCTACTCACTTGTAAGGTTGCCCTTAAAACTGGCCATTTTTACAGCTTAACTCTATCACCATGTCAGCCTAACTTGCAGGTAATTTATGTATGGCGCAAGTTGCTGTAACATAAAGGTCACAGAACTTTAATAAAAGACTAAAGGCTATTATCACTTATCTGCATTCATTTGTGGCCCTGTGTGAATGACTGAGAGATAATATTGATAATTCATGGAGGTTCTTACTTAGGTACTTAGAATAAAATACTGAGAACTGGAGGAGGTATAATAAGAGTACATAGTTACCGCAGCATCTCTGTGGTAATTGACTGCTCAGATTATACCGTCTCTTGAGCAACAGTCTCCTAACTCTGCTGCCTTTGCTGGGATTTGACAGAGTTTGGCCGCCATGGCTCCCTGAGTCCACGCTCCTCAGATGTCAATCACCTTTCAAAATATCTCACAGGTTCTGGGAGTCAAAGATAGTGTCACACAAGACCAGCTGCTAGCTGTAGAGCTTTCACAGAACATTCTCATAGACAACACTGTCAGGATGTAAGAGCTCTCTGAAAACCAGAGCACTCAACAACTGTATAGACAGGAAAACATCATGTGGGTTGAGGATCCCAGCATCGTGTTTTCAAATTGTAGTTGTCCTAGGGAAACTGTGTCAAAGTTGATCTAAATAGTTTTTTCCAAAATTTGACTTGTTTTGAAACTGGCTCCTATTAAGGAAATGGTGCAGAAACATTACATTTTTTTGCCTTTTAAAATCATTGTTTTCATTTCACCATCTCGTAGAAATTGGGTGTGCTTAGAGATGAACCAGCAGGAAAATCACTTCTGTGAAAGAGAATATACATTTATTGAATGCTTATGAAGTATCAGGTGCTGTTGTAAGTGGGTTATTTGTCACCACTTATCTAATTCTTGGATGTGTGGTGTTTTACCATCCCCATCCTCCAGATGAGGAAACTGAGGCATACAGAAGGTGAATTACTTGTTTAAGATCAAAAAGTGGTACGCGAAGGAGAGAGAGTTCAGGACCAGGCCAGCTAATGCCAGAGCCCTGGCTCCTAATGAATACTCAAAAAAGCATCCCCCTAAGTTATTGCCATAGAAGACTAGGGAACAAAACTTGACATCCAGGAGCCTGACAAATAAGGAACACAAGGTGAAATTCTTGTAATTAAAAAAAAAAATTGATCATGTAATAAAGCATGTGGATTAGATTCTAAAACAATGGCCAATATGCTTACTATTTTTCCAAGCTACAAACACTTCTGTTTATTAGTATTGACACTGCTTAAAATTTCACTTCTTGAGTCAGAGGTGGGTGGATTGCTTGAGCTCAGGAGTTCAAGACCAGCCTGAGCAAAAGTGAAACCCCATCTCCACTAAAAGTAGAAAAACTGAGGCAAAAGGATCTCTTGATTCTGAGTTGGAGGTTGCTGTGAGCTATGAGGTCAAGTCACTCTAATCAGAGTGACAGCTTGAGACTCTGTCTCAATAATAATAATAATAATAATAATAACATAAAATAAAATGTCAGTTCTTGATACTACTTAGAATGTCGGTAATGGAGTAGTCCTCTTCTATCCAGATTGCTTCACGTCAATTCTGGATAAACCAATGGAATGGTTATCATAGAAAAAAAACTATGGGCTGATTCTATGACAACCTCTTTCCAAATTAAACTGCCCCATTTTTTTTTTTTTTTTCACTTCTCTGACCAGAGATAACTCTGATAATTTGCAGGTGTAACATAGCCTACTTAAACAATCTTATTTATTGTCACTGTCTGATAAAATTTAATTTTCTAAAGATTTTTCTTCTGTAAATATATTCCTTCAATTTAGGTTATAATATGCACTTTTGTATAATAAGAGATTCATTCATCTAATTTATTGTAGGAGGCCAAGGTGGTGGACTGGGAGCAGCCGGCATAATGCTGCTCCCAGGAACAGAATGGAAAGTGGAAAATAGGTATCCACCTTTGGACCGATCATCTGAGCAAGACCACTGGGAACCCACAGAAAGAAGGTGGGAGGGCAGTGAGGAAGACAAGTGAGACAAGCTGCTCAATAGTACCACAGGTAATGAGGGAAGCTCACACATGGGAAAGAGAGGAGAGAATCCAGGCTCGTGCTTTCCCTCTGGTACTATAACCAAAGCATCATGAGGGCTTCTCTACCACAGAAGGCCAGACTTACACAGACAGGACAGGAGGCTGTGCAGCTGCCTTGCTCTGGAGAGAAGGGATATTTGGCATGTGCACCCTGGGCACTCTGGCTGGTGCAACTGCAGCATCCCAACCTGGTAAGTCCACCTGTGCCCAGAGGTCAGATATGTTACTGCTGCCTCCTCCTTGCCTCTGCCAGCTGGGGAAGAAGGGGGAATCCAAATTAGCCCACACTCACGGTAGGCAGGTAATGTGCACTCCTGCTGCCACTGCTGGAAGCCTTGAGAAGAGCAGGAAATCACTGCCTGGTACCTGCTGCTGTGCCTTGGATGATCCTGCTCAACCTCACTTCCCACAGGACCCCTGTGGAGCACATGCCCAAGGCCATTGACACCTACTGCCCCTGTCAGGGGAGTTTCACACCTGCTGCCATTGCTACTGCCACCTCCTAAGAGACTTTGAGTAGGAGGAAAGCCAGCATGGCCACTAATTTAGGATCTGGGTGGACTATACATCCAGGTGTCCTGCCCCTGGATGCTCTATGGGAAGAGTGAAAGCCTTGCATCATGAGAACAGTGAAAGCCTTGCACCACGGGAACAGTGAAAGCCTTGCACCATGAGAACAGTGAAAGCCTTGCACCAGGGAACAGTGAAAGCCTTACACCATGGGAACAGTGAAAGCCTTGCACCATGGGAACAGCGAAAGCCTTGCATCATGGGAACAGTGAAAGCCTTGCATCATGGACCTGTTCCACCCTGCCTACTGCTTTGCCCAGTTGGTCTGCTCTGCCCCCAGGGTTCCACTTAGCCCTGCACTCCACACTGGGACCTTGCTCTACCCCATGTCCAGTGGACTCGCTGCCCCTAAGACCTCCTATGCCCTATAGCACATTTTCCATGCACCTACCCTACCCACATGCTTGGAACCTCCAATCTCCCTGCCTACACCCATGCAGACCTCTGCCATCCTACATGCATGCCCTGTCCTGCTGACCAACCCCACCTCACATGCACACCTGACAGCAAAGTCCAGCCCTGCCATAGCAGCCCAGTAACAAGCACATGGAACAGAAGAGATGCAGCAGAGCAGCAGTATGAAAGACTCACAGTGCAGCCACCCTCTCTTGCCCAGCCAAGCTTCCAAGGGAGAACCCAAACAAGCCACCCAGAGACCCATCCCTATCTTTACTGAGCAACAGAGGTCCTAGCATAGGAGAACAGGTATATTATATCTGCTATCTTTTTTGAGCTGAGGGAAGAAGGGCCTGATGAAAAAGAACCAGCATAAAAACTCTGGTAACATGAAAAAACAAGCTATCTCAACACCCCCAGTAGATCACAGTAACAGTCCTGCAATGAAATCCAACAAAAAGGGAATTGTTTAAATGACAGATACATAATTCAGATTATGGATAACAAGTAAGATGAATGGAATTGAGGAGATGGTAGAAAATTACCTCAAAGAAACCAAAACAGTAATTCAGAACATGAATGAAAAATTTGCTAAGGAGATATATAACATTAAAGAAATAAAATATTTGGAAAATTTCAAACTACAGCAAAAAGTCTCAATAATAGACTAGATCAAACAGGAGAAAGACTTTCAGAGCCCAAAGACAATGATTTTGAAGTTACCCAGTCAGTAAAAAAATGCATAACAAAAAGAAGAAAAAATAATGATCGGTGCAATAAGAAGTATAGGTATCCCTGAGGGAGAAGGAATGCTTACGGCTTTTTTTCCCTTCTCCCCCAGGGATACCTATACTTCTTATTGCATCGATCATAATTTTTTCTTCTTATCTCAAGAATGGAAGAAAAAGTATCCAATGTACTCGGCCCTACAATGAAACTAATTTATGGCTTTCACATGAAAGCTATAACCCAGTTACAACCTAAGAATAGGGGGAAGGGGGAAAGGGAGGGGTAGAGGGAGGGTGATTGGTGGGATTACACCTGCGGCACATCTTACAAGAGTATATGTGAAACTTAGTAAATGTGGAATGTAAATGTGTTAGCACAATAACTAAGAAAATGCCAGGAAGGCTATATTAACCAGTGTGATGAAAATGTGTCAAACAGTCTATGAAACTAGTGTATGGTGCCCCATGATCACATTAATGTACACAGCTATGATTTAATAAAAAAAAAAAAAAAGAAGAAGAAGAAAGAAAGAAAGAAAGAAAGAAAGAAAGAAAGAAAGAAAACATATTTAGGAGAACAATAGAGTAAAACTTCCCTTGGGGTTCTTCCAGAGGTTGAGGCAGCAGGATGTCCAGAGCCCGAGTCTGAGGCTACAGTGAACTATTAATATGATAGCATTGCACTCTGCTCAGGGGCGTAGGGTGGGACTCTGTCTCAACAACAACAACAACAACAAAAATAGCAAGAAATAAAAATAAAAAATAAGCAAGGAAATTAAAAAAAAAATTCCCATACAAGATGATTATCAGATACCTGGAAGAACCATAGCAAATAGACTCTTCATGTCATCGCCAAGACATAAAGTCATCAACATGACCAAAGTCAAATTGAAGAAGAACATCTTACAAGCCATGAGATGAAAGCAACACATTATTAGCAAAGAAAAACCCATCAGACTAATAGCAGAATGCTCAACAGAAAGCTTTCAAACCATAAGGGACTGGGGTCCAATTTTTAGTCTTCTTAAACAGAGTAACTGCCAGCTAAGAATTTTGTATGCTGCAAAACTAAGTTTTGTAAATGATGGAGAAACAAAATCTGTCCCTGACAAGCAAACACTAAGGGAATTTATCATCACCGGATCTGCCCTACAAACTGCTCTATACATGTAACCAAGCAATCATTACCTGCCTTTGTAAAAACATCTGAAAGTTAAAGCTCACAACAATAATAAAACAGTAACACAAAGGAGAAAACAAAGCAACTAGGTATCAGTCAACCTGAGGAACAAAACAGTATCTCACACATCAACACTAATATTAAATGTAGATGGTCTTAATACACCATTTAAAAGATATCTACTGCTTCAATGGAAAAAAAAAAAAAAAAAAAAAACAGCCTGCTGTCTCTAAGAAGGCCACCTAACTTGCACAGATTCTCACAGTCTCAATGTAAAGGGAGGGAAAAAATATTCCACACAAATGGAAATCAAAAGTGAGTAGAGGAGCTATTCTCATATCAGACAAAACAGACTTTAAGTCAACAATGGTAAAAAAAAAAAAATAATAATAATAAATAAATAAATAAATAAATCCAAAAACAGTATTATATAATGATAAAGGGAGCAATGCAGCAATAAGAAGATACAATCCTAAATACATGCATAGCCTAACACAGGAGTTACCAAGCTCATAAATCAACTACTACTAGATCTAAACAAAGAAAACAAACAATACAATAATTGCTGGTGACTTCAACACTCCACTGACAGAACTGAACAGATCATAGACACAGAAGATCAACAAATACTGGGCTTAACCCAGATTCTAGAACAAATAGACTTAACAGACATCTAAAGAAGCCCTGGACCAGATGAATTTACAGCCAAATTCCACCATACTGACAAAGAAAAATTGACATTCGTTCTACTGAAACCATTCCACAACAGTGAGAAGGAGGGAGGGAACTCATTCTACAAACCCAATATCATCCCAATATCAAATCCAGGAGGAAAAAAAAAAAAAAAAAAAAAAAAAAACATAAAAAAAGAAAACTACAAACCACAATCTCTTACAAACATAGATGCAAAAATCCTTAACAAACTGAATTTACTGCACATCAAAAATAATAATAATAATAATAATAATAATAATCCACCCTGATCAAGTAGGATTCATCCCAGGGATGATTCAACATATACCAATCAATAAATGTGATTCACTACATAAACAGAATTAAACACAAAGACCATATAATCATCTCAATAGATTCAGAAAAAGAAAATTCAGCACCCCTTTATGATAAAAACTCTCAATAATCTAAGCAGAAAAGGAACACACATCAGAACAATGAAGCCCATATATGACAAACTCACAGTGAACATCATACTGAATGAAAAAAGCCAAAAGCATTCCCATTAAGAACTGGAACAAGAGTGCCCACAGTCACCACTTTTATTCAACATAGTACTGGAAGTCCTAGAAAGAGCAACCAGGCAAGAGAAAGAGATAAAGGGCATCCAAGTTGAGAAAGAGAAAACCAAATTTTCCCTGTTTGCCAATGATATCTTATATCTAGAAAACTCTAAAATTCTACCAAAATACTCCTAGAATTGATGGATAAATTCAGTAAAGTTTCAGATTACAAAATTAATGTACATGAATCAATAGCATTTCGATATATTAATAACAGTCAAGCTGAGAGTCAAATTAAAAACAAAATACTACTTGAAGAGAAACTTCTCTAAAGAAGACAGGTGCACAGCCTACAGACATATGAAAAAATACTCATCATCCTTAATCATCAGAGAAATGCAAATCAACACTACTTTGAGATGCCACCTAACTTCAGTAAGATTATCCCACATCACAAAATCCCCAAACCAGAGATGTTGGCTTGGATGTGGAGAAAAGGGAACATGTCTACACTGCTGGTGGGAATGCAAACTAATACATTCCTTTTGGAAGATGCTTGGAGAACACTTAGAGATCTAAAAACAGACCTGCCATTCAATCCTACAATTCCCCTACTAGGTATATATCCAGAAGACCAAAAATCACATTATAACAAAGGTATTTGTACCAGAATGTTTATTGCACCCCAATTCATAATTGCTAAGTCATGGAAGAAGCCCAAGTGCCCATCAACCCAGGAATGGATTAATAAATTGTGGTATATGTACACCATGGAATATTATGCAGCCTAAAAAATGGAGACTTTACCTCTTACATGTTTACATGGATGGAGCTGGAACATATTCTTCTTAGCAAAGTATCTCAAGAAGAAAGAGAAGAAAAAGTATCCAATGTACTCAGCCCTATTATGAAACCAATTTATAGCTTTCTTATGAAAGCTTATAGCCCAAAAAGAAAAGGAAAGTGGATTGGGTGGGGCGGGGAGGGGAGGGGAAAAGATGGGTGGAGGGAGGTTAATAGGTGGGACCATACCTACAGTGCATCTTACAAGGGTATATGTGAAATTTACTAGGTGTAGAATATAAATGTCTTAACATAATAAATAAAACAATGCTGTGAAGGCTCTGTTAACCATTTGATGAAAATATTTCAAATTGTATATAAAACCAGCACACTGCATCCCATGATTGCATTAATATGCACACTATGATTTAATTTAAAAAATACTATTTATGGTAGTGACAAAGAAAATAAAATACCTGGAAACATACTTAAGGAGGTGAAAGATCTCCATGAGGGGAAGTACAAAACAATAAAAATAATGATGAAAGAAATCAAAAAATGACACAAACAAATGGAAAAACACCCCATGCCATGTCCATGGATTGGAAGAATCAATATTGTTAAAATGCCCCTACTGCTCAAAGCGATTTACCAAATCAACACAATTTCCATGAAAATTCCAACATTATTTCTCAGGGATCTAGAAAAAATAATTCTGGGGTGGCACCTGTGGCTCAAGGACTAGGGCGCCAGCCCCATATACTGGAGGTAGAGGGTTCAAACCCTGCCCTGGCCAAAAACTGCAAAAAGAAAAAATAATTCTAAGCTTCATATGGAACCAAAAGCAATACTAAGCAAAAAGAACAAATCTGGAGAAATCACATTACCTGACTTCAAATTATACCACAAAACTTTGATAACCCAAACAGCATGGTACTGGTATAAAGGGAGATACATAGACCAATGGAACTATAGGAGATCCAGAAATAAAAAACCATATAGCTACAATAAAAGGATTTTTGACAACGCAGACAAAAACATACACCAGAGAAAGATGCCATATTCAACTGATGGTGCTGGGGAAACTGGATAATCACATTCAGGAGAATGAAACTGGATCCCTATCTCTCACCATTGCATAATTTTGCATAATCTGCAAAAATTATCTCAAGATGGACTCAAGACTTAAAGGTAAGATATGAAACTATGAAAATTCTAGAAGAAAACATAGGAAAAACTCTTCTTGACACAGGCCTAGCCACAGAATTTATGATTAAGATCCCAAAAGCAAATACAGCAATGACAAAAATAAATAAATGGCACTTAATAAAACTAAAAAGTTTCTGCACATGGAAGTAAGTAATCAACAGAGAAATATACAACCTACAGAATGGGAAGAAATACTTGCAAATTACGCATTCAAATTATGCAAATTACTTGCCAATTACGCATTCAAATTACGCAAACAAAGGTTTCGTTTGCAGAGTCTAAAAAGATTTTAGCAAGAAAAAAGCAACTTCATCAGAAAGTGCAAAGAAGTTACGAGCAGAGACTTCCCCAAAGAAGATAAAAGGAATAAAATAATGTCCTTTGCAACTGGAGACCATTATCCTAAGTGAAGTATCTCTGGAATGAAAAAACATGCATCACATGTTCTCATTTCTAAGTGGGAGCTAAACCAAGAATATGTGTGGTCATAAAGATTAGTCACGGACGTGGGAAACTAAGAAGAGGGAAAAGGGAGAAGAGGATTAGGGATAAAAATCTACCTGTTGAGTATAATGTACATTATTTTAACAACACATACTCTGAAAGCCCTGGCTTCAGCATAACATAATTTATCCACACAATTGCACCTCTAAATTTTCTGTAATAAAAAACAAAAAAGAAAATTTTTTTTAAAAGTATTGCATACCAGAGTGTTTGATATGGATTGGCTATAGTTACCAATGTTAGTAGGATCTGATATAATTTTTTACATTCATTTCTTATGTTCTTACTTGCAAAGCTTCTACATAAATAAACTTACTTCAAATTAAATTGAAGTTAAAACATAAACTCTGGTCATGAATTTGTAACAAGATCAAATTCTAAGGGAACAGAATTATTCCTTCTAATTAGTCTATTATTTTAACTTGACACTCTTCAAAATTAAGAAATGCAGGGTGGTGCCTGTGACTCAAAGGAGTAAGGCACCGGCCCCATATGCCAGAGGTGGCAGGTTCAAACCCAACTTCGGCCAAAAACTGCAAAAAAAATTAAGAAATGCAGCTATTTAAACTTTCAGTTTGCCCAAGGCATACTTTCAGTTTGCCCAAGTCCCCATTTGGAGATTTTCATTAAAATATACTTAGAGTATTTTCCAATCCAGTGATGATTCAAGAGCAAACTGGAATTGGGTGATTTGAGAAGTCTTCATAAGAAAGGTATAGACAATTGTTCAGGAAAATAAGAAAAAGTATACTGTGGAGCCTCATGTTTTTGACGGTTATCAAAGATACCTACCTGGGGTTGTGTCTAAGTTACCTGCTCAGGGGTGTCTCTGCTTATGGTTATTTAGCTTGTAACACAAAGTTTCCTGAGATACGTGGTTTTCAGCTTTGGGTTTTTATGGAGATAGCCGCAGTGGAAGAGGAGGAGGCATTGCTCTCTCAGAGCCGGAAAGAATGAAACAAAGGAGCAATTCCTGGAACCACGTGGTCAGGGCCACGTGGCAGGTCCCAGGGTCCTGGTATGAGGGAGCACCTAGATGTCCTCACTCCACAGGACACAAGAAGGTGGTACAGGAAACGCCCCTCACTCCTCCCTATCCCCTGACCTCCTGTGAAGTATCCACTAGCCAAGCTCAGTGAGAAGCCAGAAAGCAGGGAAGGGTCTTGGTGCAGCCCATGGAGGTCAGTCTGCTGGACCCAGACAGATTAGCACAGGTGGGAGAAGGTGGGGTCTGAAGGGATGCACAGAAGACATCGTACCGTGTTTCTGTCACTTTTATCTATGGCAATTTCAGAGCCTCCTGAAGTGTAGCCATTCAAAATCTAGTGGAGAAAATTAATAAAATAATAACCTCTTAGGTTTCCTTCCCTCTTTTTTGCTTCTAATTTCCTTTTGCTCTGAAATTGCATTCACAGTTAAGGTAATTCTTCTACAAACTCTAGGTTGAAACATTTGAAAAATATATACAAAAAATATTTTGTGTGATTTACCTAAATGATTATGCTAATTCCCTACTTTTCCCAAATCAAGAGAGAAAAGTGCCAAAATAGTTTAAAGTAAACATTTGAACATTGCCTATTCAAAGACAACATTTGAAATACTAGTAAGAAGAGAGGTAACAAGTATGTGTAAAAGGAGAAAAATGCCTGGTGTTTCTGATGGAGCACACTTCCCATGCCATTTCCTGAAAACCATAGGTCGGCCTGGGTGAATATTTTATGAGGAGGACCCCCCAGGCAATTGAAGCAGTATCAAAAATACACTCCTGGGACCTGATCAAACTAAAAAGCTTCTGCACAGCCAAGAACATAGTGAGTAAAGCAAGCAGACAGCCCTCAGAATGGGAGAAACAGTTCTTTAACATATATTTATTTGCCTAATTTTGAGTGAGAAGCCAAACTTGTCCCGTTGCTTTCTAAGGTAACTGTGTTTTCTCTCTTAGCATTAGCAGAATTCTCAAGATGTACAGGGAAAGAATCTAAGGAGAAAGATGCCAAAGAGCAGTGAAAAATTTCAAAGTCTCGTAACAGATCTGAGGAGATGA
>CAUYPK010039020.1:0-22003 GCA_963574355.1 Loris lydekkerianus | reverse complement strand
TACTTACTGTGTTCTTGGCTGTGCAGAAGCTTTTTAGTTTGATCAGGTCCCAATAGTGTATTTTTGAAGCTGCTTCAATTGCCCAGGGGGTCCTCCTCATAAAATACTCACCCAGACTGATTTCTTCAAGGGTTTTCCCTGTACTCTCTTCTAATATTTTTATAGTTTCATGTCTTAAGTTTAAATCTTTAATCCAGTGAGAGTCTATCTTAGTTAATGGTGAAAGGTGTTGGTCCAGTTTCAGTCTTCTACAGGTTGCCAGCCAGTTCACCCAGCACCATTTGTTAAATAGGGAATCTTTTCCCCACTGAATGTTTTTAATTGGCTTGTTGAAGATCAAATAATGGTAAGTAGCTGGGTTCTTCACTTGGTTCTCTATTCTGTTTCATACATCTACCTCTCTGTTTTTGTGCCAGTACCATGCTGTTTTGATCTCTACCCTTCTCTGGGATTTTTGCTGCAACTCTAGAAATACCTCCTTTTATCCTTTCACTGGTATGGCTAGCTGTGAGGAAAATGGAAGCCTAGAGTTGGCAGTGGCAGCTTTATTGTTACACGGGGAGTGCATCCCTAAGAATTTAATGAGAACACAGTGAAAGTGTCTTGTGACACTGTTGCCTTTTGGGTCCCATCATGCTTAAGTCCAGCTGAACTAGAATGTCTGGTTACATGAGACATTAGATTCCTTCCCAACTTTTCTGGTTTATGTTGGTTTTGGCTTGTTTCTGAAGCTTATAATGAAAAGAAGCCTATTTACCACCAGAGAGCAGTTGAGCATGGAGGAATCCAGTCTGGAGGCCTCTCCATCACCATGGGGCCAATAGGCTCCTCTTGCTACCTGTCCAGGCTGCTCAAGTTTTCACATGTGGAAGTGGATATTTGAAGTAATATCTCTATGACTTGGGCAATGCCATGCTCTCCCAGCATAGTGGGGACAGACAGCAGAGCTGGGGGCTGTATAAGAACAGGTCAAGCATTCTGTGCAGAGTCATTTGGCTTGGCGTCTACAGGGCTGCCCTCCAAGGACACCTGTTTAGCATGAGGGACACATCGGTAAATCAGTGTGTCCAACTGGTGACCATGCTAGTGTTTCAGACATTTGGGGTATAAGCTGAATTATATTCACAACATTGCTATGACCTAAATCTGCCATTCATGGGTTTGGGTAAGGAAGCAGATAATGAAGATTGTCATCAGGACATTCAGGGTGAGCTTGAGAATGTGACATTTGGTCAGCAACTTGAAGGAGGTGAAGCAATTTGTTTGTCTGACTTCTGAGAGAAGCCAGTGGGGGAGCAGCCAGCACAAAGGCCTAAGGTGACCTCGACCTGGCATGATTGAGGAATAGCAAGGAGTCCAGAAGGATTGGGGCTGAGCTATGGAGGGAGCAAGTGGTCCGAGACAGGATCAGAGGGCTAGGAGAGGCCCAGGGTGTATGGAATGAGGGCCTTATAGAGGGGACAGCCATATTTTGGGTTGCTCAGGGTAGTTAACATTTAATCATACCTGTCTTTTGTCTTAAAGTAGCACCCAGGTCACTCTCCCATGAGGATGATATAATAAATGGTCACTCTACCTGTAGGCCATTGCAAAGACTTTGGTTTTTGGTTTAAGAGCAATATAGCCTAAATGGAAGGATGAGTGGGAAGGTGAAGAGGAGTGGGAGGAGGATTCCAAACAGAGGAGAGAGCTTGTGCAAAGGCCCTGCAGTGGAAAGGAAACAATGTTAGATCTGAGTATGGAAGGATTGCTCAGGTGTACTGGGGTGGGTAGCAGCCAGGATAGACGTGGGAGAGCAGTTAGGACAGAATAGCCGTGATCCAGGTGAGGAAGGATGTTAGTATGTGAGTAGCTGAGCACAGCCCCTGCCACCTGCATGTGCCACCTAGAGCGGAAAGTACCTGATATGTATTATTATTGTTAATAACATTGTAACTCAAGAATCCCAGTATCCCAGGAAATAGAAATGTGGGTCCCAGTCTCCAGTTCTGCCCAGAATCAGTCAATCAACACCTTCTCATAAATACATTTTTAAGCAGAAATTATTAAGAAATTAATAAGAAATTATTAGGGTACAAGGTCCCTACGGCAGATAATGCCACTCTGGTATGAGTGGCACATCACAGGACCAGTGTTGTCTTTACACAATTTCAAAAAGATCAGTCTAGTAAATTGCCTTCTTCTAGAGAGATGACCTAAACATTTCCTAATAAGTAGGAGGATAATTTCTCTTCCTTTACAATGCCGTTGGAGTCTGTGATGGCTACAACATAAATGTGTGTATTCTCACACTCTCACCAGGAAATAATGAGGGGAGAAAGTGATTTTGACAAATAATTATGAGTGAGATGATGTGAACACACTAGTGTGGTTAATGTATGTCGAGCTGTATGGGAGTAGCAAATAGCAAATTCCAGATGCTCTTCCGATGGTCTCCAGTCTGTTGATGGTACAGCCTACTGGGGGCGGGGATTGTCTGTCTGCTTGTATGACACTCAAACTTGTGAACGTCCTCCCAATTGATCATTTCAGACTTGAAATTTCTTGCTTCTGACCTCTGTTGTGGGCTGGAGCTGGGGGCTGGGCCAGGGTCCTGGCAAGTGCAGCACCAATGAGGCATGTTCCCTCCTGGGTTCATAGCAGAAATATTGGAGAGTATTTGGGAGCATGCTAGGCAGGATCAGGGCTCAGGATTTAGACTGCAACAACAGTCAGCTTATTTGGGGCATCAGGTATTAGTCCTAAGAGAATGCATGCATGTGGGTGAGCTAGCATACTTTGGTTGGGTTGAGGAGATGAAGGCAGGGTATTTGGGGGGAATAACAGCAAAAGGCCATCAGCTTGATGAGGTGGCAAAAACCCACATCAAGGCCAGGTATGGTGGCTCATGCCTGTGATCCTAGCACTCTGGGAGGCTGAGGTGGGTGGATTGCTTGAGCTCAGGAGTTCAAAAGCAGCCTGAGTAAGAGAGAGACCCCATCTCTACCAAAAATAGAAATATCTAGCTGGAGATGGTAGTGGGCACTTGTAGTCTCAACTACTTGGGAGGTTGAGGCAGGAGAATTGGTTGAACCAAGGAGCTTTCTGTGAGCTATAATGACATGGCACTCTACCCAGGATGACAGAGTGACACTCTGTCTCAAAAAAAAAAAGAAAATCCTGCAACATGTCTGACATGAGGTGTGTCCTGAAGTGTGTGACCCTCTCAGGTCCAGCCTGTTCAGACCTCTCCTTCTTTGTGGGCTTCAGACTGATCTCACTGTGGTCTCCCTTCTTCCAGGGTTGGGAAGGCAAAATAGATGTTGAACCCACCTGCCTCTTTCCAACCTGAAGCTCCCCCTTAGACCACACATCTACCATCTTTCTTCTGCAAAGCCAAGAGGTTCGCTGGGTTTCATCCTCATTATTTTGCTTACCTGAGCCCATCTCTGACTGCAGGTGTGCACATGTGAGGACTAATATGCTTACGATTATATGAGGCAGGCACATGAGTGCGGGCCTGCTGGGTGCCAAATTGATTGTTTGCTTTTTCTAGAAGATCTTGTGACCCTTCTGCACCTGTGGCCATTATCCTAAGTGGTTGTTTTCTCCAAAATGGAAAGTGTCCTCTAGTATTTATTCTCTTCTTCTTCCAAGTGCTTAACTGGGCACAGGATCACAAGCTAGAAACCACATTCCCCAGACCTCTGTGTGGCTTGGTAAAACCATGTGGCTCATGTGGTTAGATTTGAGCAGAGGGGTGTGAGCAGAAGTGCCATGTGGAGGATGACCTAGAAGGAACTCCTAGATCATGCCTGTGCAGGCAGAGCCACATGACCTGAATTCCCTTCTGCCACCTTCTCCCTCTCTCTCTTTTTTTTGCAGTTTTTGGCCGGGGCTGGGTTTGAACCCGCCACCTCCGGCATATGGGGCTGGTGCCTTACTCCTTTGAGCTACAGGCGCCACTCTCTCTCTTTTTTCTGAGACAGCATCTCACTTTTGTCTCCCAGGATAGAGTGCCGTGGCTTCAGCCTACCTCATTGCAACCTCAAACTTCTGGCCTCAGCCTCCCAAGTAGCTGGGACTACAGGCAACCACCACAATGCCTGGCTAGTTTTTCTATGTTTAGTACAGATGGGGTCTCCCTCTTGCTCAGCTTAGTCTTGAATTCCTGAGCTCAAGGAATCCGACTGCCTCAACCTCCCAGAGTACTAGGATTATAGGCATGAGCCACTGCACCAGCCTCTCTTCTGCCACCTTCTCGCTTGTTGAGAAATGGCAACATGGCAGAAGATCCCTTGGGCATGGCAGCACTGATGGGCCTTCCTGGGCCCCTGAATGACCTTGTGGGATGGGACTGTTTGCCCTTTCTGGGTTCCCACCTGTCCTTGTAAGGGATATACACTATGTCATTTAAACTGTTGCATTTTAAAGTCTCCTTGTTATAGCCACAAGCCCCTAGCTCAATCCTCCTGCTGACCCTGCCCTTCCACAGTTAAAGCCTGTAGCCTCTTCCAAAGAACCTTTGGAGCTGTCATCTCAGCTAATCTTAACAGAGGCCTCTGTGAATCTGGGAGGGTGTGTCACAGCCACCACATTTTGCAGATAAGGAAATTGAGGCTCAGAGAAGACAGAGTTTTGCCCAAGGTCACAGATGCAGAATGAGGTCCAGAACCCAGGTGCCTTGGCTCCCGCACAGAGCTTGTTCACTGCGCCAGGCTATTGCCTGTAACACTCTGAATCAAGACCATAATGTTGTTATTAAAATATTTACTTGCATGAAAAATTTCTATTACCTGAAACTCATGTATTATAGATGGAATCAGTAGCTTAGAAGGAAATAAACAAGAAGAATCACTTTAATAACAAAAGCTATGCAGATAAATTCCTCATTTCAGCAAGCTTTTGGCGGTCCCGAATAAATATATCATTTTTATCAGGCAAGTGCTCCAGAAACGGCGTCTTCAGGAAATATGTCAAAATAATCTCCCTGGCTGCGCTCCTTTCTGGAGGAAAGAAATATAATGGTGGCAGCAAAAAGTACGATTAAAGGGAGTTTTTTGACATAATAGAAGGTTAATGAGAGGGCTGGACAAGGTGATCTCACTGTTTTCTTCCAGTCTTAATGGAGCACGGAAGGAGAGCTGGAATGGGAGTCACTGATCAAGATTTCACTTTCTCACTTTTTAGCTGTGTGACATTAGGCAAATTGCTCACCCTCCCTGAGCTTCCATTCGCCTGCTCATACAGCTGTGCAGTTATGGAAATTCCCTTCCCTTGTCTTCCCTTCCCTTTTCTTCCCTTCCCTCCCCCCCTTTTGAGACAGAGTCTCACTCTATCACCCCGAGTAGAGTGCTATGCCATCACAGCTCACAGCAACTTCAAATTTTTGGATTCAAGTGATCCTCTTGCCTCAGCCTCCCGAGTAGCTGGGACTAGGCAGCTGCCACAGTGCCCATCTAATTTTTCTGTTTTTGGTAGAGACACAGTTTTGCTTCTGCTCAGGCTGGTCTCCAACTCCTGAGCTCAGGCAATCCACCTGCTCAGCCTCCCAGAGTGCTAGGATTACAGGTGTGAGCCACCGTGCCTGGCCAGTTACAGAAATTTCTAACCTCATGTTGAGTGCTATGCAGAAATAATGTGTGACCCAATTTAAAATGGTCACGACTGTTATTGTTTACATCATGGATGGGAGGGGTAAGGAAGAGAACTTAGGAGAATGGTGACCTGACGCGTATTAGTGGAGGAGGGTGTGTGTGAGCCTGTACACTCACACACTCCTCTCTTTGGCTTTTTCTTGTAATGCCTCACCCTCCACCCAGGCCTCAGTGGTCAAACCCCAGAGCCCTCTCACTCGGCTCTTCCCTCCCCTCTAATGAACAGTCAGTCCCTGAGCTTGGAGCATTTATCTCCCTGCGCTTTGCGGTCCTCAGCGCTGTGTCCTGCCCTCCACCCTCGCTCTTCCCTCCTTAGATCAGGACACAATTGCTTCTGCTCGCTGCCTCCTTTCCATATAGGGCCTCCTGCTCTCGTCTTCTCCCAACCCACACTTTCCTGACACCTGCTGCCAGTCTGAGCTTCCCAAAGGACAAGTTATATCACTTCCCTTCTCAGAAACTTCTAATTGCCTGTAGGATAAAGTGCAAAGTCCCCCCCTGTGACACTTGGCTCCCTTCCATTCCCATAGCTACCGGGCTCTGGCAAGTGACCGTGCAAGCTGCAAACAGCCACCGCCAGTAATGCCCCCGCATCTGTTCACACTTGGCTCTGTCTGCAATGATGTTTCTCTTCTACTGGGGGCAATAGCTCATCCTCTAAGGTCCTGCTCAAAAGCGTCCTCTGTGTGAACCTGTTGGGACTGTCAGAGGCAGAGGGAAAGGCTTGCTTTCCTCTGCTCTCCTCAGACTCCTGTCTACACCTATGTGGCTGTCTCCACACCCTGGAATCTGTGGCTCTCCATCTGTTTGTCCCAGTCAAGGCAGGAAGGGGAAGAGAGGGCACAGAGCCAAGGTCCTGCTCTTTAGGTGCCCTTAACTCACCTGCTAGCAAAACACGGGCTCAGAGCCATCAGACCAACATCTCTCAGCTTGGGAAGGGCTAGAGAGCCGGCAAGCAGAGGCAGAGATGTGGGGACAGGGGTGACAGCGTTCTTCCTTGTTAGCAGTGTTGTAATATTTCAAGCCCAAGCCAGGAAGTAAACTTTCCCTTTGCTCTTGTTCCCCATGTTGCTCAGACCCACCTGATATAGTCACGGCTCGTCCCCATAGCAACCCATGTTCCTCACCAAGCCACGAGGGTCTCCAGCAGGGAAGGAAGGAATGAATGAATGACGGTGCTGTTTTTGTTTTTGGAATCCTGTCTGGTGCCCTGATGTTCTGATAGGCTCCTGGCATTTTTGGAGCTATAACTTCTGATGATTAGTCATAGACCAATCCTTACGTGTCCTGCACCATGCGTCACTTAGCACGAGGACAGTAGTCTCCAAATATGTACATATACATGCTTGTCTTTGTCATGAAGTGGGACGTGGAAGGATCTGAGCTCTGAGCACATTCATGTTCCTGATCCTCATGGGAGGCTGGGCCTGTGCAGGGCAACACAGAGTGCACTTGGATGGCTCTGGCTTCAAGTACGAAAATGCCCAATGTGTGAAGCCTGAGACTCAAAGCCAGTTCTCTGGACTTTGATGTACACATGTGTGTTGTGTGTGTGCACATACATATGATTATGCACACTCATGAGTGTGCACATGCGAATGTGACTGTGTGCTTGTGCTCTTGAGTGTGCAGGAACATACAAGGACCAAGGGCCCATACAATCACAGACAGAGCTGGCGCCCTTGCTAATGCCAAGCTATGTCAATAAACAGCTTGCTGAAAGTAGAAGTAACTTTCCAGTCATTTCTCTACACTCAGGGTCTTGACAGAGAGGAGGAACTTGGAAAAGTCGATCCTCAGTGCCTCTATCAGATGTGCTCTGCATAACTGTGCCCCCCAAACTGTGCTCTGCATAACATGCCAGTCATTAAGCCTGTAAGCTTACTTTCTGAACAGCCCTCATCTACAGTTTACAATTAATTAGGGGATCCACAAGGGATTGGCTCTGAAGAAGATAATTATGCCTCTTCCCGGGGTTATAGGGAGCTTCACCAGTCAAGAGGCATCCTGTTTTCCCCGGGAAATTAAACCAGCTCCCCATTATCAGATTGTTTCTAAATGAGTAAAGGACTGGGTTTTGACATCGTGGTCTCATTTCAGCAAGAAGGAGGCAAACTGACAAGCTGTTTTGTCACATGCTTGTTTGAGCAGAACATTTTGAGAAATACCTCTGGGTCTGTCTGGGAAGAGAAGCCACTGGGTAGGAAAAATGTCCGAGATGACCAAATGTGACGGAGCTATTCGCCAAGTAATCACCCTATGCCTGAGCCCAGGAAAAGAGGAAATGCATTTCCATTTTCTGCTGTTGGGCAGAAGGAGGTTTGCTCAGGGTTGGAAGCCAGAGGGCATCTGGTGAAATATTATGACCATTCTACACAACTCTCCATGTTAGCGTACATGGCAATATGAAATCAGCCAATACAAAATGTTATCTGCCCAATAATATTTTCCTCATAAGTAGCAGGTGCCTCTCGGGACGGCCTTCCCATGCATACATCTTCGGTCCTCCCCAGGAATGGCCTCAGAGTAGTTCCTCAGCATCCTTCCCCCACCCTTGCTGGCCAGACCTTATTGGTCCAGGTGGGGACAGTTGACTGAGCTGGGCCAATCAGGTTCTCTCTACCAGAAACACAGAATCAAGACATGCAGAAGCCTTGACCTTGAGTTGTACTTGGCAAGGAAAATTCAGTCATGGGCCTCTCCTCCTTGGTAAGAAAGAAAACTGCAAGCTGGGTGTTTGAGCCAGAAATGTCTAGTTTTGAATCCTGACTGACTCCTGGCTCTGATCCCTGAACTCTGTGACCTTGATCAAGTGACTTAACCTCTCTGACTTCCTCACCTGGAAAGTGGAAATTACGTAAAGAGAACAAAAAGTTCTATTTAGAAAGCTGTCATTAAGGCCAGGCATGGTGGCTAATGCCTGTAATCCTAGCTCTCTGGGAGGCCGGGGTGAGTGGATTGCCTTGAGCTCAGAGGTTTGAAACCAACCTGAGCCAGAGTAAGACCCTCTCTAAAAAAAGAAAAAAAAAAAAGGAAAGAAAGCTATTATTAAGCCACTCTTACTGCTTGTGAAATTTCTTGATAAACAGACTCGGGCTAAAAATAGCCATAAACTCTGTTTTGAAAACATAGGTCTGAGGATGTGACTGAAAATTCATAAGACTAAGAGAAAGAGGATGATTTTGTCCTGCAGAATGAGGTAAGAATTGTAGAATTTCTAGTGGAAATGAGCTTAGGGGAGGAGGATGCAGCTCTTGGTGGGAGAGAGGGCTAAGTCTCAGAAGATGGGAGAGTCTGGGGCTTTTGGAGAAGCTTTTCTTGTTTCTCCTCTTAATACTGCTCTCACAGAAGTCAGAATCCAGGAGCCATAAAATGTTGGCAGGCACAGCTCACACATCTTTTTTCTCTGAAGTCCACAGGTGAGAACACCCTGGGTTGGGCCTATACCAGGAAAGCAGAAGCCTTCCTCCTGCACTTCCTCATCCTTGGCCAGTTTTGAATAGTAAATGAGACAATTTTATCTAGACCCTTTTGGAAAGAGATGAGCTTTAGCCATGAGGTGATTCCCCTTGTGGTTGGGCTACCAACTTTTCTTGGTAGAAGAATTTCTCCATACTCTGTCAGGGGGCATTGACATCCTTCCTGGGCAGTGGACCTGTCCTTCAGGCCCTAACTCAGAGAGTCTCCTGTCCCCACAACAGCAGTCAAGTTTAAGGTCAAGGATCCTTATGGATACAGAAGTTCCACAATGACAGTTACCTTTGTTCCCTCACCTCACCCTATCACTTCTTTCATTTTTTTCTAAATCCTCAAAGCTAGAATTAAATCGTTAAAGTTCTCCCTCTCCTCATATTTTTGTCTTCCTGGTCTGATCCTTCTGGATGCTTTCTAAGCATCCTGCACAGATGCCATCCAGGGACTTTGGTCAATCTCTTACCTCCTGAATTGCTTTTCTTTTTTCTTTTTTTAAATTTGTTCTCTCATCTATCCACAGCACACCCTCAAATAACTTCTTAAAAATAGAAGTGGAAGGTGAATTTTCTGAGTCCTTATTATCAAAATATGCCTTTATACTATCTGGCGTTTGACACCTGGCTGAATGTAGAATTTTATAATAAAAATTGTTTTCCTTCAGCACCTTGGTGATATTTTCCCATTGCCTTCTGGTATTCAATGAGACTGATAAAAAGTTTCTGATACATTATTAATTTTGTTCTTTGGGAGGTAAAATTTTCTTTCTCTTTCTGGACACTTTCTCTCCAGAATAGAGATCAGCATTTTTTTTTTCTGTAAAAGGCCACATAGTAAATAGTTTAGACTTTGGGCATGTGTTTCTCTTGTAACTGCTCAAGTCTGCTATTATAGCATAAAAGTAGCCATGGATAACACATAAACAAATGGACATGGCTATGTTCTAATAAAACTTTATTTACAAAAACAAGTGGTGGGCCAGATTTGGTACATGAGCAGTACATTGTCAACTGCCTTAGAAAGTGAAAGGATATTCTTTTTATGCTTGACATTTAAAAATTTCCCAATGAACTGTCTAAAGATTATTGTTTTTTTTACTGATTACACTTGAACAGTTGGTGAAACTTCCAATCCTGATAATTATAATCTCTAGCTTTTGTAGATTTCATAGTTTTCTTAAAAGTATATTTTTCTCCCTCCATTTTCTGGGTGTCCCATTAGAAATCAATATTTGCTGAATCTCCCAGATTTATTCCGTAGTTCACTTATTTTTATCTTTCATCTTTCCTCTTTTTTTCTTTTTGTTGTATTTTCTGGGCTACTGGCTTTAACTTTTTAAACAGTCCTTTTACATATTTTAAAATTATTTTGGCTACATATTTTTAATCCTTAAGAGCTCCTTTTTGTTCTCTGATCATTTCTATTTTCCGGAATCATTTTATTTTATAATGGATGCAATATATTTTGGCTTCTTCCTGGAGATATTATAATTTTTTTATTATCTTCTATTTTCTGAATTATCTTTAATCCCTTAGGGGTCAGTTTTTCCCCCTGAATATTGTTGAGTTCTCCTTTATACTGCAAATCCTTTTCTTTCATATCCACTGTCTTGGTTGACAATTTACATTTAAAATAAGGCATATAGACTTGCTTAGGTAATCTGCAAGTAAGAAGAGGTATAATTAGATTGTGGGGTTTGCTTTAAAAATGTTCATCAAGGAGCTGGCTGTAAAGCTGAAAGCCTCCTAAATGCCCAAATGTGGAGGTCCATTTCTCTGGAGTGTGGTTGTTTTCAAGTATGTCCACAGATTTGGGGGCATGCTGTCCTTCAAGAGGTGGAGCTTCATTCCACTCTCCTTGAGTGTGGATTGGGCTTTATGACTTGATTCTTATAAGTAGAATATGGCAAATGGGACTCTTTCTAATATTTGACCCTTTCCATTTCTTTGTTATCTCTTTTGGGGGAAGCCAGATGCCATGCCAGAAGGAAGCTCAAAAGCCCTCTGGAGAGGTCCATGTATTGAGGAACTAAGTCCTACAGCCCCCTACTCAGTGAGGTGCCATCCTGGAAATGAACCCTCTAGCCCCAGTTAAGTCCTCAGATAAATGCAGCCCAGGGGGACTTTTTGACTGCAGCCTTATGAGAGACCCTGAGCCTGAACCACCCAGTCAAACTACTCATGAATTCCTCATCCACAGAAACTATAAGGTAGTAAGTATTTGCTGCTATTAGTGACCAAGTTTGGGGGTAATTTGTTATGCATTTATAGATAATTCATACGTGGGATATCAACTTTTCCTGAGATGGATCCTTCAATATTTTAGCTGGTTTTATGGTCTAAGAATGGGTTCAGATTTTCTATAAATATATGATCAACTCAACCCACACTGCCTTTAGCCCCGTATCTTATTTCCATTTATATCTAAAATTTCTGAGCCCCAACTACAAGGTTCTGGAGGGCAGATTTCTTCCTGAGCTATGTCCATGTCCAGGTCTACTCTGGGGTGTGGCTTTCTCTACGTTACATCTGTGATCACACGTCCACTCACTTTCTAGCATCCAGAAATTTATTTATATCTCTAGTCTACTGATGGCTGTCCTCTTGTTGTCTTTATCAGTGTGGATTTATAGCTTTTGTGGGTCTTTTATTTTCATTTTAATAGGATCTCAGGTGAAAGAGGAAATAATTGACTGTGATTAATCTATGACTTTTGATCCCACCTTTCTAGACTAGTCAAAGGTCTGTAATTGGAAGCATATCAAGAATACGCATGCACAAGTCAAGATGATACGGCTCCTGGCTAATTTTCACATCACGAAGAGCTGATAAGCAAGCCATGAATTCCTTGTGCCTTCATTTCTAACCTCTAAATTTATAGATTACATTGAGAAAGTTGGTCCCAATTATCTCAGAAACAGAAGCTGTGCATAATAGCAGAGCATATTTTGCTTCTGGTATGCTTTTCATTTCATACCTGCAGGTCAATCTTGTCAGCTGTTTCCATGTGACAAAGATCCTGATGAAGACTGGGAGCCTTAATGAACAAATAATTAATTTTAAGAACATAAGTCAACACAAAAGCACAACGAATGCCTTTTTAATTGCTTTTGCTCTCTTGTTGTCCCATGTCTCGTGGAATCATGGTTATCTGCGTCTGTAATTCTGGCATGTGGGGGAACCTGAGGTCCTCAGACTTACACAGGGATGTTTCAGGGAAAAGACCCTGGGCTTTGGGTGGTCCATTTGCTGACCCTTAGGCCGCTCCTAGAACTCCGGGGCTGGACTGTCTGAACCCTGGGGCTCTTGAGAGGGTTACAAAAATGGATTCTTCAGGACCAGAGCTTCAAATAACCAAGGACATAAAAGATCTAGAGCTTTTTTTTTTTAATTAAAATATAAACACATAGATCATGTATACATTAATGCATTTATGAGGTACAATGTGCTGATTTCATATACAAGTGGGAATGCTTACATCACACTAGTTAATATATCCTTCACCTCATTTACTTAATTATTGTGTTAAGATATTTATTCTCTATACTTAATAGATCCTACATGTACCTTTGCAATATGCACCATAGGTGTGGTCCCACCCTTTGCCCTTCCTCCAAAGATCTAGAGCTTTAAGGAGGAAACTTGAGTGGAGGAGGGAGGAATGAGCACCGTGAAGGGGAGCTAGAGTTAGCTTTTGTTATTTCTTAGTTGGAAGAAAATTCTGCCTCTCAGTCTTTAGACTTGGCCTTTGGACTGTATGATGTGAAGCACATTTTCTTTCTTTTCTTTGTATAGGTTATATTCTCATAGGGCAATATAGACAATGGACAAATAGTCTGATAAATAAAGCAATTCTGCAGTTTGGTAGATGTGTAGAGAGAGTGGATAGGATATCGTGACAAGGAAGGAGACCTTCCTATGTGGGCATGGTTGGGAGTCTGAAAAGTATACAGTCAAAAGTCAAAATTAGTCCTCAAGGATGGATGGAGGGGGAGGAATTTCACTTTCTATTCTACATTGTTTTAGTCTTCTTTTTCTTTCAAGAATGTTACTTTTGTAATCACTTTATAGCTTTAATAATTTAAATAGATAATGTTCTGAAGCCTGCTGTCTTTTAGACACCGCATTCTCTTTGGCTCCTTTGTTTAGTCAACAGGCAGTGCCGATGCACCAGCTCTGTGTCTGCCCCCTCCAATTGAGAGGCTGGAAAGAACCAGTTCCCTGAGGCCTTGAAGATCTCACAGATTGGTGAAAGGCTCAGCATGTGTTTGGCAAAGAGTAGCTGCTCAATAAATATTAGTCGAATGAATAAATGCATCATATTTGCATATAGTACAATTATTTAATCCGCTTTTCGTAGGTCTCATGATATGGCAGCGATCTTCCCATGTCAGTACACACTCAGGTTTCTACAAGTAACGGGGAGATGGGGATTTTTTTTTTTTTTTAATTTCAAGTTAATATGAGGGTATGGATGTTTAGGTTACATTGTTTCAGTTCTTATGTAAAGTTCCAGTTGTAGTTGAGCCTTTCACCTGGGGAGTGGTGGTGAACACTCTCAGGTTGTGCACGTTAGGTGGGATCCTGCCAATTGCCTTTCCTCCTCTCCTTCGCCCTTTCCCCACTCTCCTCTCCTCTTGCTAGACTATGTTTGTGTTTTATCATTCCTATGGGCATATAGTTGTTTATATATTTGGTTTCATTTAGTATTGAGTACATTGGATTTTTTTTTTTTTTTTTTTTTTTTTTTTAATTCTTAAGATACTTTACTAAGAAGAATGTGTTTCAACCCCATTCAGGTAAACATAGTAGATGTAAAGTCTCCATCTTTTCTTATGGCTGAATAGTACTCCATGGTATATGTATGGCACACTTTGTTAATCCACTGATGGGTTGTTGGGCATTTGGATTGCTTCCATGACAAAGCAATTGAACTGAAATAAACATTCCGGTGCAAAACAGCTGGGGGTTTTACAAGTGGGGGCCCATTTCCAAATTATAATAAAGAGCCATGTCCTTGCCACATGTGTTTCACTTTTTAAAGATTACTGTGGGCCCTTTTTTCTTAGGTTCTAGAATAGTGCCTGGCACGGGGAAGACACTCAATGCCTGCTTTTAAACATCTCTATAGTAGGCTGTTGCATGATTATTCTCTATAGTCAAAGAACAAGCTTATTGTCATGCAGTCCTCCTGTGACTCTGGAAGTGTCATGTAAACTTCCTGAGTCTTAAATTTCTTCAGCTCTGCAATGGTAGTAAAGCATATATCCCATGGAGTTGACATGCGGATTAACAGGAATGACGCTTTTAAGCACTCTGTGTGTGTCCGGTACCCTGAGGGGCAGGTAAGTGATAGTGATGGGCATTTAGATTGTCTTTGGCATTTCACCTTCTGGTAAATACATGAATGAACTTTTCCAATTATTTCCTCCATATATTTGTAGGCATGGAGCTGCTGAGTCACAGAGCATGTGCCATTGAAATTTTCATCCTAGCGACAGATCACATTTTGGAAAGCTGGTACAATTTATAATCCCACCAATGCCAGCATTATCCTCCTCTCCAGTCTGGTGGGTTTGAATGAGTGCACGCTGTTGTGTTATGTCGCATTCCTTTGATCTCAAGGGTGGCTCAACGTCTCCTCATCTGTGTGACCCATGTTCAAGACGGGCCCCCAGGGTTTAGCATGGAGGAGCTTAATCACAGAAGCACAGACAAGTAGCCCAAAGTAATTAAAAAGGAATTGGGTTTTACTTGTGTCTCTCGAAGAACATTAAAGGGCCTCTAATTCATAACTCAAAAGGACTCTTCTCAAAAGCTATTTCCTTTCCTACCCAGTTCTCTCACCCCTGCAGGCAGAAAAGGCTTTAGAGAGCTGGGGCTGGGGGAACATTCATAAATTAATAAACCACATCTTTGTCACACAGATTTTACTTTTTTGGGTATGAATTGCCAGCTCATGCCTTTGGCTCTCTTTCCTGTTGTGACATTTGTATTTCTTTTTTCATTTGCACAAATCTATTTACGTATCTGCAGAGAGCAGATCAAGTAGCCTCCTACCCCCAAAGCAGATGGCAGCAAAGCCTCACATCCTTGGCTTGCACCCTCCACCATGGGATTCCAGGAACTCCTAGGGCCCTATTAGAGTCCTTAAAACCTTCAGGTTTCCCTTGCTTGGCTCGTCCTTACCTCTATCACCCCTTCCAACCTCAGATCTTAGAGGTGTCTGCGTATGGGTAGTGGTGAGGTTTCCACAGAGACCTAGGCTACATTGTATCATGTTAGTGGGCTGTGGCCAGAATCCTTTTATTTTATTTTTTTTTTAAATGAAACAGAATAGAAAACATAAAAATGCATTACAAGTAGTAAGAGTATTTTTTTTTTTTTTAAAACATGATATATACACATATGTTGGGTCATGCCGTAAATGTATTTCTTTTCTTTTCTTTTTTTTTTTTATAATGCAACTTCTTTAATGTGCCTTCCATTTTACAACAGGAAAAAAATCTCAGCATAATCAACAGACACATTCTTTATTTCTGTGTGTCTCTCCATCATTCCATAGTTAAATGTACATGTTTAGAATAACTTACTTTATAAATGGTCTATCATCGAAAAAAAAAAAAAAAAAAAACAGGTACTGTCACTATTAGCACATAACACATTCAACATTAGAGAAAATATAATTCTATTCACTGCCACTCACACACAGTCCCTGTACAGCAGTTGATTATTGTATTCTCATTCGATTTCATTATCATTACTTGTATGGAGATTCTATATGAACTATTTTTTTTTTGAGTCAGAGTCTCACTACGTTACTCTCAGTAGAGTGCCATGATGTCACAGTTCACAGCAACTTCCAACTCCTGGGCTTAAGCAATTCTCTTGCTTCAGCCTCCAGAGTAGCTGGGACTACAGGCACCTGCCACAATGCCCGGCTATTTTTTCTTGCAGTTTGGCCAAGGCCGGGTTTGAACCCAGCACCCTGGGTATATGTGTCCGGCACCCTACCCAGTGAGCCACAGGCGTGGCCCCTCTATACAAACATTTTTATTTCCCAGAAAATGGTGTCTGTGATTTAAGTGGAGAAGATTAATTTCAGAATGACAATCATAGAGTATTTGAGTATCAGCTTAAATCGTAAATGTATTTCTTACACGATTTTAATAAGAGTCATTGAAATTTAGTGCATTGGGGCTTCTGGTCCTTGGCTAAGGGTTTGGGGATTTGGCTTTTTAAATCATGCATGTTGAAGTGATCTACAGTTGACCCCGTCTTTCTAGTCTTATTAGCCATGCAATGAATAAATCTGCCTCTCCACTTGCCCAGGCCAGACCATGCCCGGTGACTTACAAGTGCAACCACTACGGTTGTGGTTCTGCCTGCAGCCTGAGTGTGCCTCCCCCAGACTGCCAACTGGCCGGCCACCCGCTGCTTCGCATCACTTCTCGCTCCAGGCCCCTGTTGCCTTGAGCTGAGAGATTTCACGGGGCTCTGTTGGGAAACCCTCCCGCCCACTTCTCAGACGGGCCCATCTTGTGCTTGCACAGATCATGGCCATTTCCCCCCCCTTACTGCCCACTTTCCTCCATGCACTCCTGGAGGGGCGGCTGCCTCTCGGCTGCCTCGCCCACCTCTCTGTCTACCGCAGGCATCTCTCTGTGCCTCGGGGCTCTTAGTTTTCTACTTCTTAGGTCATTTTGATGTCATTTTGGGAAGATGAAGGTAAGTCCTCGAGTTTCAAGTTCACAGGCTTGAAAGTAGAAACTAGATTTTTAAAAATTGAGGTAAAAGTCACATAATCTAAAATTAACCATTGAAAAGGGAGCAATTCGGTGGCACCTAGTTCATTCACGAGGCCATGCAGCTACCACCTCTTTATCCCCTAAAAAAAACCTTGTGCCCAGTAAGCGATCACTCCCCACTCTGCCCTCTCCAGGCCTGACAACCCCTAACCTGTGTCCCGTCTATAGATTTACCTGTTAGGAATATGTTTTGTGAATAGAGTCATACAGCGTGAGACCTTCTGAGTCTGGCTTCTTTCCTGAGCATTAAGCTGTTGAGGTTCATCCTCATTGTATCATTCATTTCTTTTTATGGATTAATAATACTTTGTCCCTTTTTATGACTGAATAAGTGTATTCATTTGTTTTTATATCTTCAAATAGTATTTCATCATGTGTACATGTCACACGGTTTGTTTCTCTGTTTGTTAATTGATAGACATTTGGGTTGTTTCTACCCTTTGGATATTGTGAATAGCAGTGTTGTTCTGAATACCCAGATACATGTATTTATTTTAGTAGTAGTTTTCCTTTTTTTTTTGAGACAGAGTCTCACTATGTTACCCTTGGTAGAGTGCTGTGGCATCACAACTCACAGCTACCTCAAACTCTTGGGCTTTAGCGATTCTCTTGCCTCCACCTTTCAAGAAGCTGGGACTACAGGAGCCCGCCACAACGCTCAGTTATTTTTTGTTGCAGTTGTCATTGTTGTTTAGCTGGCCTGGGCTGGGTTCAAACCTACCAGCCTCAGTGTATGTGGGTGGTGCCGTAACCACTGTGCTACAGGCGCGGAGCTGCCCAGGTAGTTTTTTAGAGATGGAGTCTCGCTTTTTCTCAGGTTGGCCTTGGACTCAAGAGCTCAAGTAATCCACCCGTCCAGGCCTCCCAGAGTGCTAAGATTATAGGCATGAGCCACCATGCCTGGTTAAAGTCTATTATTAAAAAGGCGATACAGGGCTGTGCCCGTATTCAGTGGGGAGGGTGCAGGCCACATACACTGGAGCTGGCGGGTTCGAACTCAGCCTAGGCCTGCCAAACAATGACAACTACAACCAAAAAAAAAAAATAAATAAATAAATAAAATAAATAAATACATAAAAAAAATAGCCAGGCATTGTGGCGGGTGCCTGTAGTCCCAGCTACTCGGGAGGCTGAGGCAAGAGGATCGCTTAAGCCTAAGAGTTTGAGGTTGCTGTAAGCTGTGATGCCACGGCACTCCACCGAGGATGATATAGTGAGACTCTGTCTAAAAAAAAAAAAAATCAAAAAGGTGACACAGGCTATCCAGCTGAGGGTGGTGATAACATTCGGGGTGCCTCATAATGCCTTGAATTTCAGAAGAGGGAGGAATTGTCTTCAAGAGGGTGGGAAATATGGCAAAGCTTTGTAGGAGAGGCTGCATCTGAGCAAGTTTCTCACTTTCTCTGCTTTCATTTAAAATATTATAATAAATCATAGTTAAGTTGGTTCTTATCTCATAGAGTTGTTATCAGGATAAAATAAAACAACTCATGAAGAGTGCTTAGTACAATGCCTATCATCTAATAAGTCATCAATAAAGTTAACTATTATGGAAATTTTAAGAACAGTGTTTGATTAAGATAAAAAACAGGGTTTTGAAGTCACCCAGACCTGGGTTCAAGGCCAGTGTGGTGTGATTATGAGCTCTTAATTTCTCGGAACCTCAGATTCCTCATCTGTGGAACAGATTGAATGATAGCACGTACTTCACGGCGAGGTAGGTTATATGAACTAATGCTAGTAAAATGATGTCTGGAAAACAGTAAGTTGTCAGAAATTGTTAGCTTGGATTAGTAATTAGCTTTTGAGTTGTGCTTTGGAGGATGGGTAGGGTAAGAGGAATAACATTCCAGATAGAATATAGGGGTGCACTGAGATTCATAAGGAGGTCACTTCAACTGGGCCATATAAGTTACCTGGCAGGGAGCAGGAAGTTCAGTGAGCAGAGCTGGGAGGTCTTACGTGCATTAAGTTTACGACCTTGCTGGGCTTTGGTTGCTCCCTTGTTCTTCCCAGTTCTGAGTCACGATCTCTGTAACCAGTCTCAGGTCATTCCTCTATGGCCTATCAATCACCATCTTTGTGACTGCAATTGCCTCGTATCTGGACTTGCTGCTTCTCCTCTTGCATTTCTTCCCATCTGTTCTCTATGCGGCAGCTATTGAGGTGATTTAAAAATTTTATTTTTATTTTCTAGAGATAGGGTCTGCACCCAGGCTAGAATGCAGTAGTATGACCATAGCTCACTGCAGCCTCAAACTTCTGGGCTCAGGTGATCCTCCTGCCTCAGAAATATGTAGCTAGTACTATTGGCACACACCACCATACCTGGGATAATTTAAAAATTTTTTTGCAGCAATGGGAGTTTCATTATGTTGCCCACACTGGCCTTGAACTTCTGGACTCAAGTGCTCTTCCCGCTTCAGCCTCCCATAGTGCTAGGATTAGAAGCAGAAATCACTGTGCCCAAATTAGAGTGATTCTCCTCCCCCCCCCCCAGGTCATCTAATTTATTATTTTGGGATATTACATTTTAGAGTGATTTTTAAAAAAATGCAAACTCGATCACCCACCTCACCTGCTTAATGCCTTCAATTGCTTCCCGTGGCACTCAGGGCAAAAATCTAAAGTCCTTATCATAACTTACAACCTTCTGCATGATTTCATTTTGCCCTTTTCACCAGTTGCATTCTGGCAGAAATATAGTAAAATCAAAATGGGTAATTATAAGGGTGTGGACAGGATTTGAGGAAACTGACAAGGGATGGCACACTCCTCTATGGGTTATAACTTAGGAAGCTATTACCACCTCTTGGTCTTCAGGACAAGTGGAGGGAGCCATTGCAGAGCCCGTGGAGCAGTTCCATGGAGAGGATCACCTGATGCAATCCATGGCCACAGGTAGATGGGTGAAGCCAACCATAGCCACTTGCCAGGGTGGAAGCTGAAAATTTCATTTTCCTCCCACCTTCTGCTTTTCTGCCAGTGCCTCTCATTGGCCAGACCCAACCAGAAGCCAGACGGCAGGAAACATTGATGTAATCCATGCATACAAAAAGTAGTTGGTAAGTGTGGCAAGTGCATCTGGAGGGGCAATTGGAAGTCTCTAGTAGGCCTTTGTACAGTTTTTCTAAGACACCATGTACTTCACATATGCTGTTCCTTTCTGTCTTCCCACATTCACCCCTTCACCTAGCAATGTTGCTTCTATTTTTAGTCCAAATATCACTCATTCAGCATAAAAAGCCTTCCTCAATTCCCTCAATTTAGATCATGTCCCATTATCATATGTTCTCACAGCATCTTCTAGTTATCTTCTGATAAGCTTATGAAAATTGCATCACAATTAATCATACAATTATTTGCTTAATAATAATCTCTCTGCTAGACTGAGAGTTACTTTTTTTTTTCTCGGAGTATTCTTAGCCCTGAGTACATTGAATTTCATAGCACAAACCCAACAGATACTTGTTGTTATTTAAATAAGTACTTACCATCCACACTATCCAGTTCTTCCTTGCCTGTCTCCCAACTTTTATTAAATAGGTCTTGCTAACACCTTTAGGAGTGAACTTGACACTGTAGTGGGCAAATAAAACTGCAGGATGTTTCCAGAAATATCTTTGAGTGTCTATAATGTTCTTGGCCTTGGTAAATGCAAGGGATATGGAGGTGGGTGATACTTGGTGCCTGTTTTCGGGAGTTCATAGTCTAATAGGGAAGGCAGTTGCATAAACAAATAAAATGATGCAGTGATACAAAATATATTCTAGCTGTCTAAGCAAATTCATCTTTGGAGTACAGAGAAAAGAACAGAGCATTCTGTCTCTGTCTCTCTGGTTGGGAGAAGCTTAACATTGGATATCTGAGCTCGACCATAAAGATGGACAGGGGTCAGCCAGGTGAAGGACTTCCAGAAAGAGGGAACAGCAGATACAAACAGGAGAACATGGTGCATTAAAGCAGGGACTATGTGACCTGTGTACTTTCCACAATTAGAGGTGTGTGTTAGCCAGCAGGATTTTCCAGGAAGTTTTAATGTCAATGGTGATCTTACATGAGCAATAAAGTGAGAGACAAAAATCAAGGATATATTTGAAGGCCCACAAAGAAAAGGGGGGAAGTTGGACAACAGCCAGATGAGGTAAAGAAGAAGCAAAGGATGACAAATGTTTTACATATATTAAAAGGATTCCCAATGAGTTAATGCCTAAAAGGACCCAGGTATCCATTAGTCCTGGTTCTGGTGCCTGACTTATGACCTGAAAACAAATCTGCGATGTCCTAGGACAACTTGTGCTTTTGCTGAGGTTCCTCAGTCTGAGGCATTGGGTGGTTTGGTTGGCACTGCTCTGTGGTACTTTTGAAATAACGACCTCCCACCCCCTCTAACTACCAACTTAATAGTACACTATCTTTATTTAGAATTTTTGTCAACACTCTTTTCTAGTCTATTTCTAAAAGTATCTTTCGCCAATTCATGTTCTTGCCACCTGCTGATTCAGCACATTCACACCATTTTAACATTATTCTTTCAAATTCTTTACCATTTGTGCAAGATTCTTTAGTTAGGAAACATTTTCATGATTAGTGTCTTGTTTGTGCTAGGTATTGTGCCAAGTGTTGGAAATACACAGATGAATAAGATATTGTCCTTGCCCTCAAGGAGCTCACGGTCTAGTGGAGGAGAAGAATGCAAACCAGATTTTTTTTTAATTTTAATTTTTTTTATTAAATCATAGCTGTGTACATTAATGTGATCATGGGGCACCATACACTGGTTTTATAGACCATTTGACACATTTTCATCACACTGGTTAACACAGCCTTCCTGGCATTTTCTTAGTTATTGTGTTAAGACATTTACATTCTACATTTACTAAGTTTCACATGTATCCTTGTAAGATGCACTGCAGGTGTAATCCCCCCAATCACCCTCCCTCCACCCCCCCTCCCCTCCCTTTCCCTCTTCCCCCTATTCTTGGGTTATAACTGGGTTATAGCTTTCATATGAAAGCCATAAATTAGTTTCATAGTAGGGCTGAGTACATTGGGTACTGTTTCTTCCACTCTTGAGATACTTTACTAA